>OOFC01049199.1:2674-46748 GCA_900323345.1 Pseudochromis fuscus | reverse complement strand
GCCTCGTGACATCAGACCCATGAAATTATCTAACAGGTCACAGTGGACCACATGAAACTGTTCGAATAAATTCAATCGCACTCACACTAAATTCTTCAGTCATTTTGCGCTTCATGCAAACACCCTCATCACGGAAAACACACAAAGAGATGTATATGATACAGCTTTCAAGTTAAAGGCGATCGATCTGGCTGTCGAAGAAGGAAATAGAGCTGCTGCACGTAAGCTTGGCATCAATGTGGTGAGATGTTGGAGACGGCAGCGTGAAGAACTGATTGAATGCGCACTAGTGGTTTTAGTGCAGGAGGAAGATGAAGATAGCGATCAATGACTTTTCTGGTAGGCTACTGTGTAACAAGCTTCACTATTCGGAAAAAAGCATATATTTAATTAAAAGTTAAAAAAAAAACTTTCTGTGTAAATATCAATTGTTACAACATGGACACCTGCGCCTAATAGACAGGTGCAGCTTATATTCAGATGCCCTCAATAGTCTGGACAGTACGGTACATAATGTAGCTCATTTTCTGCCATTTTTTGTCATTGTGTGGGTTTGGTGTATGACCTGGTTGCCATAAATCAGAGCCAAATCGTATATCTTCATACTAACTCGGGCAGGGTTTCAATTTAACTTGAATCACTTCATCAGGTTGGATTTTTCCATAACATGTACAACAAAGTCGGCAAAAAGACATCTGCTCACCCAGATTTCTGTCTATGGTGAACTTCCCTAACTCGTTGCCTGAGCGGATGGTGTAGGTGATCTCAGCATTAGGTCCAATGTCAGCGCTTGTCGCCAGGACGCGTAGCACCTCCGTTCCCACGGCTACGTCCTCAGGGACTGTAACGCCGTAGTCCCTCCTCTGGAAGACCGGCGCATTGTCATTCACATCCAGAACCATAATGGTTAAATCCGCCTGAGGAAGACACAGGAAACTGTAAAATTACACCCGACTGCTTCCAACACTGGGAGTTCAGTTTCAGCACCACAGACACAAACATTAATGGGAAAAACCAACAACCACAGTCTGTGCCCACCACAGCCTGACAGAGTATCTTGGCTGCTGGATAAATGTTGTAAATATTTGTGGCACTACAGAAGCAGATAAATGTTATTTTCGCTCTGTGAAATATGAGTCAACAGCTTCTGGTGTTGTCATGATCCCAGTTTCACTTACTGCAAGTGGGATGCCACTAATGCTACTAGTTTTGTGATCTGTACAGTTATTATATTACTGCAACAAATACGGCTACACCACATGGAGCCACGACTACAACCATACCCATTAGCAGTCATAGTGACACCTGCCAGAAATAATAATGTTCAGTTTCAACAGAGAGCCTTTAAACACAGGTGAAAACCATGTATTCCTGACCTCGCTTTTATCAGAGATTTATTTTCAGCTCGGGTTCACGACTTGTTTCAACAGCCTCAGAGGACATTAAAGAGAGAAACTGAGTATATGTGAGAGATCCAACACAATTTCAGCTTTCCTAACTATGTTTTCCTTCTTCTCTGCTGTGCCTCTGTCTCTGTAACTGTCACCTTCCCCATCTTCTCTATCCCACCCACAGCACAACTTGATGACGATCTATCTTAATTAAAATCTACCCGCTTCTTTATCTGATCTCTTCAGTAAACAACATATTTTCATTCTCTGTTTCTTTCTTTTTCTTTTTTTTTCAAATCATGCTTATGGACAGAAATACAGATCACAGTACATCACCAGATGGTCAGACGCCATGGCTGAATAAACTGCAACTGAACATGTTGTGAATTAATTTTAATTACATTCATTTAAATTGTTTGATTACAAAACATGTTCAATTCAGGTTTTAGAAATAATTTTGTTTGGTTAGTTACTTTGTCTAATTTACCAGAAGCAATAATTAAACGATTTAAAATATAAATGTTGTGAATTAGTGAGTAAAAGTGCATTCTTCTTCTTCCTCTTTTTTTTATCCTTCTTATTTTTAATATTTTATCTTTGAACAAGTGGCTTTTTTTGATATCACTAATACCTTGTGGTTCAGTAGACATACCATGGCAAAAAAAATAAAAAAAAATGCAACTGAGATTGAATCTGTCAGTCTGACTGCACACTAACCTGTGAGGACAGCGCCCCCTGTTGCCCAACTCGATCAGTGGCCTGGACACGAACACGATAGGAGTCTCTGCTCTCTCTGTCCAGAGGTTTTTCCAAAATTACCATCCCTGTTACAGGGTCAATGGAGAAGATCCCATTGACTGAATCCAGCAGAGAATAGACCACTGTACGGTTAAGACCTGGACAGAGCAGATTGCACAAGTTGTCTGTGACACACACTGTATACAATATATTACTGCTTGTGTGTCAAAACTTAGATTATTTATTGAAAGTGGCTTGAATCTGCATCCAGTTTAGGAGAGGAACCTGAAGTGCTGTTACACATACAACAGGATAACATCACAGCAGCTTACCTTCATCGGGGTCTCTGGCTTGCAGTCGTGTAAGCAAAGCCTTGGGGGTGGCATTCTCAAAGACACTAGCCAGGTAATTAGTGGACGAGAACAAGGGGGCATTGTCATTCACATCCAACACTTTGAGAGAAATGTCAGATCGGCAGAACAGGCCTCCCCCATCAGTCGCCTGGGCAATCAGTTTGTAGGTGGGCGTCATTTCCCGGTCCATCACAGTGGCTGTACGCAATTCACCTTTAAGATATAAATGGGAAGGTGCAAAGAGGTGTAAAAAATCTGTGTGGTGTATGTCGTTTTTAGTACACAAAAGCTAAAAAAAAATTGAATATACCAGTGTTTGCGTCCATGTAGAAATCTTCAACCCCAATGCCAAACAGTGAATATTGGATTTCAGCACTGGAGCCTGAGTCAGCATCTGTTGCACCCACTGTCAGGATGCCCTTGTTAGTGGGAATGTCCTCGGGAAAAGAGGCACTATACACCGCCTAGCACAACACATAGACATACACAGATACAAGCCCACAGTGAAACCACATTAACCACACACACACACAAACACACACACACATCTGCCCAACACATCAAAAAAAAGCACATTCAACTGTTGGCTGCTGCATCCATTATTACCGCTGATAGAACAAGCTCAACAAAGTTAAGTGCCCTTTTCTAACCCAGCGTCCACCCCAGCTAATGACTGCCTCTAGAAATGACCTTGTTGACCTCACAATTTTATCAAGCGAAGACCAGCACAATGGGAACGCCGCTGTGTTATATCGAAAACAATGCAGCAGGTCTCACTGTGGTGCTGTTGCTCTGTTACATCACAGCTATCCTGTAAACAATTTTAAATGATTTAGAGCTGAATCAATTAATTGATAAAGAGATCAATCAAATTAATCAACATCGACTTTGATCCACATCCAAGTGTTTTTAGGGAAAAACACTGAAAAGTCAGTTTTACATAATCTAATTATGTTTTTATTTTGAGACGCTTGATGGAAACAAGCATTTTTAAGTGGTCACCTAGGACTTCCAGTGTTTTCTAATATTTTATAGACAAAACAAATAATTGACTATTCAAATAAAAAAACATCACATTCACTGACACTGTTGAAAAATGTTAGTTTCAGTCAGAAAAATATTCAAACAGGGGTCATTAAACAGCACCTACTGTGATCACTGACAGTAATATTCTACTTTAGATGTTATAACTCCTCGTTATACTACAACAACTACGACAACTTTTAATTGTAATATGAAAAACTTGAGAACAATGTTCGAACAACACAGATTTAGTACAGTG
Organism: Pseudochromis fuscus; assembly: GCA_900323345.1. Taxonomy (NCBI): domain Eukaryota; kingdom Metazoa; phylum Chordata; class Actinopteri; family Pseudochromidae; genus Pseudochromis; species Pseudochromis fuscus. The sequence continues at coordinate 42,984 of OOFC01049199.1, read as the reverse complement.
TCAGACCCTCAGTGTGACTTGAAGCATTTGATGCTGCTACCATGTAAAGTCAGAACAACCTCTTTGTAGTTACTGAGGCTCGGCTCGCCTGAGAACAGACAGACTATCAGAGGAGAACAGGGAGACAGGGAGGAATTCAAAGAAAATTATTAAAGAGTTTTGAGGGAAAATGAAAGTTTCTCAACTAATTATGTGAAACTGAAGTAGTGTAGAATACTACTAAATGGAAGGAGATGCTCCCAGAAGACTTCACAGTCCAATTATCTTCCCATTTCACAATGATCTACCTCGCAAATCAGCTTTTGGAGCAGCACTAACTCCTATTTTAGGACAAGTCGTAAAGTTGCAAGGTAAGAATTAGCACAATGAGCCAAACCTAACTGGTTTTACTACAGATTCATGTGATATGTCTGTGTAAATCATTTAATTAGGTTAATTTAAAAAGCCCCTCTCATCTGTCTTTGACTATTTTCAAGCTAAGTATTACTATATCAAAGCACTAGGTAAAAGTCTATACATAAGTTACAGCACATTTCCTGCAACATAGTACAGTAAGGGGACAATTTGCTCGAATTAATTCACACTGAATTTGTTCTCTGATGCACTGTGGAAAAGAAAATCAATATTTTAACTGAACAAATCGAGTTCTACTACTGCTGCCTCAGACTTTGCTTTTCCTACCAAGTCATAAATATGCTAATTTTAACATTATTCAACACAGTAATTTTCCGAGCTAAGTCACCATTAAAACTACCCAAAAGGAAGTTCATCATCAAGGGAAGAGGAGCTTCCACTTCTTCTTTAGTTCTCATCACACTGTCAATAAGATCAACGCTCTGCTATGCTGTATTGTGCCGAGAGCTTTTGCTGACAAACACAATTGAAATGTGTTTTAGACGATTTTCCTGATTGGTAAATTACTTTTCAGTGTTAATCAAAACAGCAATATAGCAACTCTAACCTACCTGTTCACTCATATTAATTGCACACAACTGTATTAATACAAAGTTCCATATTGCCTCTGTTTAATGACAAAACTGGAATGTGTTTAGTCTGAAGACCAACAGTGCATGAAGGCAGTTCCTCTACAACAAATCCTTGTTTATCTTGCTCCATTCCACAATCTCCTCTATGTTTGTTTGTTTTGCACATTTTCATTTTGCTCATTTCCATATTTTCTTTATCCCTGACCTGGTTGCAGATGGGGCTGTTGTCATTGGCATCCATAACGGTAACCTCCACTGCAGTGCGCGCGACATACAGGCCGTCGCTGGCTGTGATGTTGAGCAGATACCAGTCCTGCTGCTCACGATCCAGCAGACCACTGACGTAAACCTTCCACTCCCCCTGCACGAGGGCCAGGCCAAACACACCGCGTGAATTTCCCCCTGGAGATTATACAGATGAGAATTAAAGCTCTGACACTAACAAGATGTATTGTAGCAGATGTGAACAAACGGCGAGTATTTTCAGCCCCGAGCTTCCCTGCTCATCCACATCACCCACACACACAGATGATGATGATGATGGCGGTACCCTTTGGTGCAATCAATAACCATCTATCACCATAATATAAACCAGACTGATGGAGCAGAAGCCATGGCTCTTAAAAGTTGAAAAGTTTGACCTTTTATGATCAGTTAGGCTAATCCCTGTTACTAACTCCTGGATACAAAGCCAAAACACACCATGTGCAGTAATTATCAGACAGTGTTATGTAAATGGAAAACACCAAGCTCATTATCAAGGTGAGACTTTTTGCTGGGGAGGACAAGCAGTATTTTTTATTACAACCATAAAAAAGTGACCACTCAAAGTCATGGGTAAGTCTGTGAAAGACTAGTACTTGTTTTGGAGTGTCCAGTTGCTATACAGTACAGTACACGGTGTACTTCAGTTCCGGATACTTCTATATGAATCATTTAAAGTACAAGTTTGCAGTTGGTAGGTTTGATATTAATGATTTTTGTTCCACCTACTTTGCATTAAATCTGAATGTAAATAAACAATAAATGTGAATATACAATTTCTCCGCCTTGCGTGAAATGTTTTGTATAATCATGCACACCTTGCAATGTTAAAATGAAAAATAAGTATTAGAAAAATGTATTAAGTTAGTTGTGTTTGACATTTGAGTTCAAATTAATTTAAAAGCTGACCTTTAATGAAAACAACCCCATTAGACTGGAATCATTTTTGTGCAGCACAAACTCATCTCACTGCATGAGGGACAAACACTGCAGCACAGACTGGGTTGAGCTACGTTACATCTGTGATCTCAGTTTTCTTACCAGTGATGTAGAAGTTGACGAGCCGGTTTTGATCTGTGCCGTCTCGATCTTTAGTTTTCAGAACAGCCACCACCTCACCGAGGGGATCGCTCTCCTTTACTGCGCCTCGGTAGAGCTCCCTCTCAAACCGCGGCGGGTTGTCGTTAACGTCTGACACAGTAATGGTTACCACTGTGGTCGAGGAGAGAGACTGTGACTCGGCCAGATCAGAGGCAACTACTTCAAAGCTGTAGCTGGAGCAGGCCTCATGGTCCATCTGACTCACTGTGGTGATCCAGCCCGTCTTACTGTCAATGGCAAAGACAGAGCTCGTAGTGATGGGGCCAGTGAAGGAGCGAGCATCCTTTGTCAAATCCAGATTGTAGGTGAGCAGAGGCCCGAGGCTGTAGGTCACCTGCAGTTAAAAAATATATATATATGTGTATGGTTGCTTTTCGAAGCATCTGCAACTCTATGATTTGAGAAATATAAATAGAAATATAAAAAGGACAAAATGTTCAGTTGGACCGAGCCGTCACATACCTGTCCATTAGAGCCCCAGTCTGGATCGAGAGCACGTACTTGGACCACTCTTGTCCCTACCGGCATCCCCTCCATCACTGTGGCTACATAGGTGTTCGTCTCAAACACTGGCTTGTTGTCATTCACATCGAGGATCTGCAAAATGACAAATCTCCAGTGATTCAGCTCAGTGAAGGTGAAGTCTACATTTGAGTTAATTCAGCAAATAAACAGCTTTTAATCCCTTTATTACCTTGTGTTTTTGTTTTATTTTCACTACACTGAAACATGTTGCTCTGAAGTTAAAAAAATCCTTCATCACAATTACTAGAAACAACACTTGTTATTTACTCCTCCTGACTTGTTGCTATATATTGATTTGGTGTTTTCTGGCTGTGTAAGCGCTTGAGTACACACTTGTTTCTGTTGTTTTTTTCATTATTTTATTTTATAGAACTCAACATTTGAAACAAAGATTAAATTCCCTTCACTTCAACTCAATTGGAAAAAGTAAACAAAAGGCAAGCAGGCTGTACATTGTATTGTTTCACCAACCTTAACCTCCAGGTCTACGGTGGAGACAGACTCGATCAAATCTCGTCTTGTTGTTGCTGCGACCTTAAAGCGGAAAATGTTGACCTCTTCGTAGTCCAGCGGCTTGACCAGACGGATAAGACCTGTGTCCCTCTCCACCAGGAAGGTCCCTCCCTTGTTACTGTCATGTGTCTCTCCTCCGACTGAAGTGAAGAACCCGGTCTGTCCAGGACCCATGTACACAGAGCCCAGGGCTGTGCCTACCACTGTGTCCTCGGGGATGGTGAAGGAGTACTGAGGCTGGCTGAACGAGGGAACAAATGCATCTGGAGGGACAACATGGATGAAGGCTGACACCAGGGAGTGCTTGGGCGGAGAACCGCCGTCTGTGGCTTTGACAAAGAAGGACAGCACTGTGCCCTGGAGGTGGTCCACTGTGCTTTTAGTCATCATCCAACCACTGTCTGGCTCCACCTGGGTACCAGCAAAAAAAACACAAGAGACAATAAACATCACATTTGTCACAAAGTTTAATTTTTATTTCATTTATTAGAAGGGGAAAAATGTACAGGTTGCTACAACCAACCATGGCCGTTTCCAGTTTTAACTGTGTAAAACTGACCGAAGCATCAGCCTTAATAGTGCATCATTTTGATTTGATGAGTAGACATTTATAATCTACAGTTAACAGATGGCTGTTAATCCTCTAAAATGGGGAATGGTGTCAATTGAAAATATCCTGTAATTGAAAATCAGGGTAATGGTAGAAATTTTGTGCTTTCGTGGGGTTTAAATATATTTGTGGAGGTTTGGATATTGTTAGATTTTTATTTGTTATGTAGTGGTTTCAAGATGATGTAAAATTTTTTATGAAGGGCAGTCATCTAAAGTTAAAGAACAAAATGCACTGACCTCCAGGACATCCACCAGTGACAGACGTGCCTCACTGTACAGCGAGTAAGTGATCCTTCCATTAGATCCAGCATCAGGGTCAGTGGCCTGGATCTGTGTCACGAGAGAACCTTTGGCAACATTTGCTTTAATGCTCATACGGTACTCCACTGCCCTGAACCGAGGGGCGTTGTCATTCTCATCTGCAAGAACCACTCGCACTGTGCAAAATGATGCCCGGCCTGGAAATACAACACAGCAAATATGTATAAATGTGAGTGTGAATATGCTTAAAATTCATAATCAGAGGGAAGAAAGAAATCATTTTATAGACAACATGCTTTAATGTTATCCAAATGTTTGGTCTTCCAGATTTAGATGCAGAACTTTTTGTATTTCTGAAGACTTATATCAGCTGATTTGAAGATGAAAATAGCCTGAACAGTCTCAAAAATAATACCTCCACCATCCAGGGCCATAACAGTCAGCACCATGTCCTTGTTAAGAGGATTTTCTCTGTCTAATTTCTGCACAGTGGATATGACCCCATCTGCATCAATGGTGAACTGAGTTTTCCCCAGGTCATTGATGAAGGAGTAGGTGATCTGCCCATACAGCCCAGAGTCTTCATCTGTAGCACGAACCTGGAAGTCCATACAGAAATCCATATTGTTCATTACAAGGATCTACAGCATCATACACGAAACATTGTTTTTACGTAAAAAAAAAAAATACCTGAATGACCTTGGACCCTGGAGGTGCATTTTCCAGGACCTCAGCCAGGTAGAACCTCTGGCTAAACACTGGACTGTACAGGTTAGCTCCCAGGACACGTACAATCACCTGCAAAACATGATCTCATAGTCATTCATTTATCATCACCCTCACTGTCTGCTGACATTTTGTTGATGGCATCCCACTGAAAGTCACTGGCATGATCATATCAATGCAGGCCAGTGGTAAGAGCATCAGGCTTGCAAGCAAATGAAAACACAGTTACAGAGCAGCAGCAGATCCCCATGCCTCTGTGAAAAACTACTGTGTACATATACTGTATTTATAGAAGAAGAAGCTGAGGAATGTTGCTGCTACAGAAATGTGGGATATCAGAGCCAAAAAAAATCCCAAAATGTCCCAGTTGTAATTACCATTAAGAGACAGATGTGAGCATTTTTTTCCAGTTGGCAGCTCATCCCCATAGTAAATCTGATATGACACCACATTAACCTCCAACTGCGGAGCTGCTCAGCAGCCAGCGGTAAGAAACGGCCGTTATACTGGACAGCTGTGAATGTTTGTAATAAATTTGAAGTGAGGGCTTGCTAAAGAAGGTCACCCGGCTTTTTCTGTATAAACACTACAGGGGTTTAAAAAAAGAGCAAATCAGTTGACAGAACTAAATTGTAACTGCCAAGACGTTGTCTCACCTGAGCGGTGTTGGTGAAGACTCCATCTGACACAGACACATTGAGTTGATAGGAGAGTTTCATGCCTTGTCTCCTCTTGTTAGACAGACGAAGCACCCCTGTATCTGGCTCCATCATAAAAGTCATTTTCTCATTCCCTGAGAGAATACTGTACCTGAAGGCAAAGAAAAGAGCACAGTGTTGCTTAAGGTCTATCAAGTTGTTTTGCTCTGAAGATGCTGGCAATACAAGTATGTACTTTTCTTGAGAGACTCTGAGCTTGAGTAAAAAGACAAATAAAAATGGAATGAAAATTACAGGATTTTTTTTTTTTAACAACAAAAATCCAAAAACTGGTTTGAGTGCCTGACAAGAATTATGCTTTTTGAAATATAATGAACTGAAAAGTTTAGAAACATTCAACTGGGTTCAAATGTGCACTGTGTACAAAAATTCTAATCTTCACAGGTAAAAAACATTACAGGGAAAACATCTAATCTTTTTTTCTTACCTCAGCCTCTGAGCATCACAGATGTCTGCGTCTGACGCCTGAACACAAGTCACAAAGTGTCCTCGGGGAGCCAGCTCACTGACAAAGGCCTCGTACAGCACTTGGCTGAAATTAGGTGGGTTGTCGTTTGTGTCAGTTACAGTCACAGTGACACTAACATCACTGCTAAGGGCAGGGTCTCCACTGTCGCTCGCCCTGACAATGAAGTTGTAGCGCTGGATGAGCTCATAGTCAAGCAGACGTGCCGTGAATATCAGCCCGGTGTTACTGTCAATGTGGAAGTAGTCGGTGCTGTTGTAGATGTCAGATACGATCTGGTAACTCACCACAGAGTTTTTTTCTGAGTCTTGATCCTGGGCAAACACCTATGGAGAGAGTAAGATTACATTGTGCAGTGCTTTGTTCGAGGTACAGTCTGATTTGTTTTACCCTGATATACTCGACAGCTACAGTGCCAACACTGAGGCCAAATGAAAGACTCTTTTAGAACAAGATAGCCTCATAAAGCCGAGCAAAAAAACGCAGAGAATTGGACCAACGGGCAATCAGTTAATTAAATTGTGAAATGATATCTATGTTGAGGTCGGGCAGGCTAAACTATTTTGCAGTCGCTGACTGTTCTTGAGTAGCGGCAACAAAATTACAACTAAAAAGCACCCAGAGAGTGCAAACCTCTGTTAAGGCAAAAACTATGTGTACTGATGCTATAGAGTGAGTATTATTGTCCTCTTGTGGGGAAATAGCAACAGCATCTTATTATAATAGACATGTATTTATCTATTTTTGACAGGATCCCATCATGTTACCAAAAATGTAAATCCTTTCTTTCTTGGGTAATACCCTCCTTCAAAAAAATAAGCTGTTTTTCCAAAGTGTTGCTAACACACAAATACCTGTATGCTAAACAATACTTCAATACTACACAGCAAGAGAAAGGCACAATAGACATGAGTGTAGCCCATTATTCTCAGGTCACCTTTGTCAATATTGTAATATTCAACAATATTACTCAAATAATTCCAAAAACCTATTTTCATGACTGGCTAAAGAAACTGAAAAAACAGAAATCGGCTAATTCAATAATGTGACATATTGTGGGAACATGTTACAAAAGTGTTTCCCCGAGCAGCAGCAGCAGCAGCAGCAGCAGCAGCACTGTGGTATTATTCCTTAAAGGTCAAGAGTCTCCACTGAGAAATTTCTATGGAAATCTCACACTTTCTTCTCATAAATAAATGATCTGGCGCCTAATATCCATCCACCATACCGCTGAAGTGACTCTTAAGTGTAAACAGTCATTCAGTTTGAGTACACACTAGACTGACTCAGTAATCAAAAACCCCCCACACACATGCACCCACACATACCTGTAACACTGTCGTTCCAATCATGGAGTTCTCGGGCAGCACAGAGGAGTACGAGGTGTTCAGGAAGAGTGGCGGGTTATCGTTCACATCCAGAATGACAATGTCCACATCTACTTCAGACTTGGCTCCACTCAGTGTGTCTGTAGCCTTCACTGTCAAGCGGTAGTACTGCGTGCTCTCGTAGTCTAACGGGTAAATCACACTGATGATCCCCGTGTCGAAGCCGATGTCAAACTGGAGGGAAGGGTCTCCGTCCGTGATGGTGAAGATGATGCTACGGCCTTCAGGACTGCTGGCATTGATGCACAGGACGGAGGTGGAGACAGCTGCATCTTCTCTGAGAGTCATGCCATAGAAAGGCTTGTCAAACACCGGCATAGCTTTATTGACCACAGTAATGGGCAGCTCCATCTCGCTGGACAGAGGCGGGAAGCCGCCGTCAGTCGCCACCAGGATCACTTTGTACTCTGCGTTAGACAAGTCTGTTTCAAAGGCTCTCTTTAAGGTCAGCTCTCCTGTCACAGGGTTCACCTACAGGGAAGGTATAAAGACATGTTTGTAACAGAGTGATGATAGGATTTTTCTCTTTTAGGAGGTTTGTTATTATTTTAAATCCGTGGATGTTTTACATAGAAATCTGGAAAAGATGCTAAGTCTTCGCCCAAGTCTCTCTCAGTTTGCCTTACAGGAAACACACGTGACTTTCACAAGGAAAAAAAAATGTGTCTAAGTGTCCATGTGATTTTAATATTTACAAAAATCACATGAAAATTGCCTAATTGAGAAGGGAGAGATTACTCTGATGAGGGAAACAGGAAGTTCAGCACCACAGGGTTAATTCAAAGCAGAAAAGATGTAGCTCTTACTTGAAAGTTCTTATGTTGCTCCTTAAGGCTGTAAGTCACTTCTCCATTCAGTCTATAGTCTTTATCAGTGGCCGAGACCCTGAAAATAGCTGAGCCTGGCTCTGCTTCCACTTGCACTACAGCATAGTAGGGAAGGTTCACAAACTCTGGAGCGTTGTCATTCACATCCTCCACCTAAAGGAAGGCATTTATTTTAGGAGGAAAATAATGGGGGTCATTGTGGAGACACTAAAAAAATTGACTTTCATGGAACAAAGGACTTAATGTTCGGCAAAACGATTAGTGTTGACAACAACATATGTCATACAATACAATTATGGCAGGTACAATAAGTGCCTCATGCATCATAGTAAAGCATAGACCCTCATGAACCTCTAAACCACTTAATTCCTCTACAGAATCGGTCGTTCTGTAGCTTATAACATAAACAGCAGCGTGTGATCTGCTTGTTCTTTGAACCTGCTGTACATCATATATTTGAAAGGTTCACAACCAACTGACAACTGTGTTTATTTAAGCTACGACCGAATACAAATTCTAACATCAAACAAAAAAAGGAAAAAGAAAATACAAACATGGTCAAGCTGGGATGTGGAGAGCTTCAGATCTTGGCAAGACTTAAACACAAACTCCTGAACAAAGTTGCAGAAGCAAGCCTGACTGTAGAACAGTATTACAGAGTGAATATCATAAAATAGAGAAAAATAAACAAAACTTATTTGTAATACAAAACTAACTTGATAGTCTCAATAGAGAAAAAAAAACAAAACCTGAGATTCAGTGTATGTAGGACAAAGCAAAAACAACCAATAAGTAAAACCCTTGCACACACAGAGGCTATTTCCACACCCACCTGTACTTGGACAGTCACTCTGGCCACCCTCAGTATCTCATCTTCTCTGCTGACCTCCACCACCAGCTCGTAGCTCTCCTTCTCCTCCCGGTCAAAAGGCACGCCGGTGGTGAGCACCACTCCACAGGTCGGCCGAATGGTGAAGCGTCCACCGGGGTTCAGCAGAGTGTACTTAAGCGGCTCGTTGAGGCGGGAGCCCACTGTGTTTACTACAGTCACTAAGGTGACATTGGGTCTGTTCTCCGGGATGGAGGCGGAGTAGACCGGGAAGGTGAAGAGAAGGCCGCTGTCTATGGCTTCTCGGACAAGCACAATGACTGACGCCGTGCTGGCAAAACGTCCATCCCAGACCTTAAACGAACATTATTTTATTCATGATCACTGATAGATGAAAAAGTGTAATCAAAGAAAGTTTGCATGCAGTGCTTTTTTAGTTTCATAACAGAAACAGCAGAACAATCCTGGGGTATGGACACTTCATGCATCATGCAGCTGCAGTAATCTAAATCAAACACTGAATAACTGTGGGGTCTGGGTGAACAGCTCTACTGCTGACCCAGTGATCTGACCCCTGTGGAAATCATTGTTATGTAAGCCAATCCAAGCCAACTGCAAGCTGTTTATCTAAGATAGAGACAGGACATATAGATGTTTTAATATGTCATGTCCACCGATGGCAAATCGCTTACCTTCACATTAAAGCGATAACGGTCTTTACTCAGGTTCTGATTGATGACAGTCAAGACTCCAGTGTAGCGGTCCACAGAAAAATATTCCACATTGTTGTCCACTAGAGAGTAAACCAGCTGGGGCGTGACAGACTTGTCAGGGTTCAGGGTGGGGTCAGAGGGCACGTCAGGGTCAAAAGCCTCAACCTTAAGGACCTCGACTCCCATGTAGGTAGGCAGGAGGAGGACTGTCTCGTAAGTGTCCTGGAGGAACTTCGGAGGTGAGTCATTGATGTTGATCACCTAAGACAGGAGTACGCACGGAGTGAAAATAATGGCAACAATTACTACGATAACATAAAAGTCAAAGTGAGTCAAGACTGATTTATGAGGCAATGAAAGATGATTCATATGTCATTTTCTTACCTTAATAAGCACCTCTGTTGGGCTGTCAGCGCTCCGAGGAGGCTGACCACTGTCTCGAACATGAACTCGGAAGCAAAACTCAGAGAAGGTTTCATAGTCCAGATTGCCAATTGTTCTAAAGGTTCACAATCATGTAAACAAACCCATTAACAAGATACTGTTTACTAGTTCACAAGAAGAAGAGTCGAATCAACCAGTGTGGTCTGTACACAGCACTGTAACCTACCGAATCGATCCGGTCCCAGAGTCCACGCTGAAAAACATCCGAGCAGTCTCATCTATGATCTGGAACACTAGCAGGGCATTGTGGTTGCGGTCTTTATCAGTCGCCTGGATGACTAAAGGGTTACCATCTTCTCCCAGGACCACACTGTTAACTGGAGCAGCCTCACTGACTGTGCCCACATACCTGTTCAGGTAAAAAGATGACAGTGCTGTGAAAGAGGAAAACTCTAGTCACAAGAAAGGGGGCACTATGTCAATGACAACTTAACATTAACCCCCACTCATACCTGCTTTGCTGGAATACAGGTGGACTATCATTGACATCCCCCACTTGGACAATAACGGTGGTGGTGGACTCCACTCCAGCCATGCTCAGGGCACGGACCATCAGAAAGTAGGTAGCTGTTTGCTGCCAAAATAAAGAAACTTACTCATTAAAAATGTTGTTTCTAAACTCCACAAGTGTAAAAGGTTTCAGGTCATATATATACTAAAAAAATGCTTTCAAAATTAATGCAATGAATACATTTACTTTATCTATGAACTTCACTTAAAGTAAGGTAAACAGAAAAAAAGCTAAAACAGCTAAAAAAGATTTTCAAGGTACTTGTCAGGTAGTGAGCTACAAGCATCTCAGAGTCGCAGCTCTTCTATAGAGTTACTTCCACCTCTTCATGTAATCAAAGACAAACTCAGTGATGTTGAGATCAGGGCTCTGGGGGGAGCATAGCATCTGTTGCAGGTTGTACTGCTGGTTGCTAAATATATGACTGTATATCTGTGTTGTTGGTGCAGAATCAATCCTTGATGGTAATGTGTGACGGATAAGACTCTAGACACTAATCCTAGGCAGGTGGTGTACACTTACACACCTTCAGCAGTGAAACACAACCATTACAAACCTCAAAGTCAAGCGGTCTGCGTGTAGTGATTACACCGGTGTGGTGGTTAATGCAGAAGCAGCGCTCCTCGTTGCCTCTGGTGATGTCATAAATAAGGGCTGAGCGGCTGAGGGCACTAACAGTGGTCACATGTGTTCCAATTTTGCTGTGCTCCATTATCTGTAAAAATGGCACCAGAGATAAACATTTTAGTGAGTTATGCCCACAATTTCATTGATTACCTCCTGTATATCTGTCTAGACATTTTTCATTCATCACTGCCTTACACCTTGAAGCATGCCTTTATTGCATCTATCTCCCCCTCCCAGCTCTCTCTCTGTCTCTCTCTCCCATGCATCCATCCTTTCAGTCAGCCAACTCTCTCTTTACCTCAACCTGATACTCCTTCTGAGTGAATCTGGGTTTGGAGAAGTCGGAGAGTATCAAGGAAATGCGAACTGAAGCTGTGGCCATTAATGGAGGAAATCCGCTGTCTGTGACACGCACAGTGAGGGTGTAGAAGCCCACAGAGGTGAGATCCAGGTCCTTGGCAATGAAGATAAGGCCTGTGGCATTATCAATGCCAAACACACCACCCGAGTTACCTGAAAATAGCAGTAAGGTCACAGACATATTTGCTGTTAAATGTAAACAACAGAATCAAATTGCAATTCATTGAAAGGCCACCGTTAAGAGAAGAAAAGCAAAACATAAAAATAATAATTATATGTATATAGATCACACCACACCTGCTTCTATAGTGTAGGCGAGTTGTCCATTAATGCCATTGTCTTTGTCCAGGGCTGTCACCTGCAGAACAGAGGTGCCCACAGAGAAAGTTTCATAGGCCACAGCATCGTATACAGTGCTGGTGAAGTAGGGGATATTATCATTGGAGTCCTCCACCGCCACCAGGATCCGAGCCAGGTCCCGGTTAAATGGAAACTCCTGATCCTTGACCTGAAGCAGCATCGAGCGAAAAGAGAGATGAATATGGATAGAGTTGTAGGAGCCGATAAATTAACAAAATCAGCTAAAATTAAGTAAGGCAGACAGAGTTGCCAAGAGGAGCATCATTTAGTAGAGAGCACTGGGACACACTGAGTCAGAGTAACAGCCAAGCACACACAGAAACAGTATTTCTTCCCTCTCACCATTATAGTGAGGATGTGCTGTGTTCTGGCTTCGTAGTCCAGTCTGTCTGAAGTGTACACAACTCCTGTGCCAGGATTGACCCTGAACAGCCTCATACTGGCTGGGTCCACACTGCCGTAGATGGAGAAGCTCAAACGGGCACGCTCGTCCATGTCTGACGCTCGAACCCGCAGCAGCTCCATGTCAACTGGTACATCTTCTGAGATACTGACATCATAGGCTGGCTGGGAGAAAATCGGAGGGTTGTCGTTGCTGTCCTGGATTCGGATGAACACCTGAGAGACAAAGCGAGAGAAGAGGATTTATCAGTAATTATCCCGAGAGATGGGAGCCCTGTTGTAGAATTAGTTTTGGTGACTGCAGTTTTATGGTACTGCTTCCCCTTGTTTCGTTTTTTTTGGCAAGCTAGAGACACCCCGCAAACACTATTGACACTAATGCAAAGGAGTATTTATGGTACTTTTCTAATCCAGATAGTGTGTTGTCCAACAGGGATGTCGGCACCTTTTGAATTTATACACACACTTGACCTTTATTTGCCCAGAGTAATCCCATTAATCCACTGATACCAAGGATTTCCCTCATAAGAAAAGCCTAGTAGACCAGCCAAGACAGCAGGAGCACAGGGAATGTCAAAGACTGAGTAACAAAAAGCACATTTCATACTCAGTAAGAGATAATTTCAGAAAAAGGGAGAGCAAGCAACGGAAGGAAAGCTCAGAGTAAACAGCTCCCCAAGGAAAGAGGTACAATAATTTAATTTGATGTGGGTCTGGCGTGTATAAGAGGTAGTGTCAGTGCATAACAAATCAAAACTGTGTGTACCTGTGCTGTGGCAAAGTTGGTCCCATCTGTCACCTGGATAGTCATGTTGTACACGGACTGCACCTCTGCATCTAGGGGCTTGGCCACGATCAGAGTCCCCACCCCCACTTGAAGGTCAAACTGCATGTCAAAGCTCCCTGGAACCACGCACATGCGTAGACACAAAGTGTCAGTCATTTCGTATTCACATCACGTTCTCAACTCAGGTGCTCTAAGTTATTACTGTGTAATTGTTTTGGCCAGGTGCCTTCGTCTGGAGCTGGAGGGCCTGTGAAATAAAATGAACTCAAATGCAATGCGATGTAGCACCGAACCCACTCGGCAGCCTGAGAGCTGTTAACAGCCACACAAACATCTGTCTTATCACTCCAAAACACAACCCATCTCAGAGATCAAAAACCTGCAGCAGGGTCTTTTCCACAGGCGGCGAGTGTACAGTTTAGAGGCTTAATGTTTGATTAAAGTGAGGGAGAGGATTGATACGTGTTAGGTATTCAGTACCATCCTTCGTCTCATTCCAGCTTCTCTCTCGAGATATCTGGGAGCTTGAGCTCCCCTCAGCATATGAATACTGATTGGGCATTTTTCACAGAGCCACTGATGCGTGTTGAGTGGGAGCAAACCACAGGGACTCGCACTTTCTTTTTTTGTTGTTGTTTTCTTATTTTCTAGAGGAGAGGTTAGTCAATATTATACTACGGGGGGACAATCTCACAGCATTAAAAAAAACAAAAATCACAGCATGTCGTCTCTAAAAAAAAGTCTTTCCTGTGTGGTGGTTGTTTCTAGGTGGTCTGATCGTGCTTCACAGTTTTTGGTAACATCTGTATTTTACAAACATACAGTGGCACAAAAACTCAGCAGGTAGTTAGATGTGCTGTAGATGTGTATCTGTGCATAAATCTTTTAAATAACAATCTATTAATAAGCCATTGATGTCATTTCACATTTCATACTTTTGTTACCTTGTTTTTGTCCTACTTTAAGACAACAGTCTTTATCGCTGTCAGCAGTTGAGCGACAGAATAAAAACTTCACAATCTGCTGAGGAGTTTTGGACCCGTATTGGTGCTATAGAGTCATTTTAATGAGCAGGCTCCTCAGTTGTTTGCATCATGTAAACAAAATGACACTTGAACATCTCCAAAAATACAAATATAAACAGGATGGAAATCAATCCCTACAGAAAAGACTTTCAACTACTTCAGTTACACCAGGAAGTCAGACGAGTGTAATATTCCTTTATCTGCTGCTGTAACACCAAATATGTTAAATCTGGGTCTTGATTTTGTAAACATGGCACTGACAGAACAAAACAAAGGGGAAACATTGTTCATGTACATATCCAGCAGTTATGGAGCGGGATTACTGTTCATTTGGATATGTGGCCAGCTCACCAATGTAAATGCCATATTCCTGTCAATCTTTAATGGGAATATCTGCCATTTTAGTCGGTAAGTGTCCACTCTGTTCATCTTGTATGTATTCCTCGCTGGTATTGTTGCCTTAACATCCCAGCACGACCAAGTATTTTTTAAAAATGCACTTTAACTTGGAGATGTTTCATGGAAGTGGGATGCTGACTATATCGCAGCCCGTCCACATTTACTTTCCAAAGCAGCAGCATTGTTGCTGAACTAATGACATAAACCTGTCCTGCCTGGGCAGAGATAACGAAGCAGTCCTGTTTGTGAGGAGATGAATCCCTTTTCTAACTCAGATCAATCAATACTGCCTTTGGCTAAACAAGGGCAGGGTACTGTGTGCTATATTTCCTGAATTTTCTAAATTCCTACGAACCCGGGGCATTTGAGGAAAGGATGGCAAAATTAGCTTTGACCAGACCTGTATCGAGTGAGCAGTTTCTTCCACATGCATTTTGCGGGATGTAGAACATTTCTCTGGCAAGCCGTCCGCCTTAACGGTGAGAGGAAAAGAAAAAGAGATGATCAATATTTATGAAGCCAAGATAGTCTTGTGATCAAAGGTTTGAATCATCTACATACAGCACTCCAAAGTTGACCTCTTGACATTTTTTACATTTCTGTGTGTCATTAAGTAATGTAAATGGACTTTCCATCAGAATACTTCAGTACAGTGTGGGTGCTGGGTATGTTAGTCCAGTTCTTGAAGTTTCAAAGAAAAGATGATCATTCCTATACTTTTATTTTATGTGGAAGAAAATATTAAATATTAATAACCTTGTCCTGTACTATTACTCTACTAATGTCAACAGTGAGAGTGGAACAGGGCAAAACCCACTGTTCTGGATAGCATGTGCAGCTATTAAAGAATAATTAACTAATAATCAACACATTTCCTTGTTCATCCTCTACAAAGACTTTTTCTGAACTGTCAAGTAGCAATTAATAATGAAATAATCACCTATTTTTCTTTTAAGGATGAAAATCAAGAGACATGGTAAATGATTTTGAGAAGTCTGTTTTCACCAGAGGCTGAGCAGCAGGAGAAGCCATTCTTTCATTTGTCTGTTTGTCAGCTTGCTTTTGGCAAAATAAACAATAGAGGAGTCACATATTTTGTACAGATAATTCACTTTTGTTTGTGTATAATTCATCTCAAATACATCTCATACCATCCATTCACAAAAAAAACAAATAATATATATTAAAAGTATGATCATAATACTTTTCTATGCAGATGAATATGTCAATTAAAAGGAATTCACGAGGCAATTCAAGGTAAACTGAAACTCTTTAACTCACAAGTGTTAACAAGTTGCATAGCTTTTGGAAAAAATAACACATTCCCATTTCATCTATAAGCTTTAGATATCAGTACAATTGATCAGGATATTTATTAGTTGTTGACTGCACAAAAAATGATGAATAAGTTCAGCATCATGGATTAATTTTCTTACCGATGATAGTGAACCAGACAGGAGTGCTCGAATGGCTGACAGCCACCACTCCAACCGGCTGGGCAACAGCAGCTGTCTCCAGAATTGAGAAATTGTAGTATCTCTGGGTGAAAACTAGGGGCAGCGCAGAGGGGACGGGTTTGCGAATCCACTCGACGTGGAGTTTGACGGTAGACCACAATGGGGGATCACCACTGTCCTCTGCCTTTATCTAAAAGTAGGAACAATATCCCAAAAACCCAACATTCAGATTACACATACAGGAGTCAACATAGTAGATTTCACAGGTGAGGGAAGGATATTTACCTCTGGTTTATCTGCTGTTAGTATGTATGTATTCAGGAAAAGCAAACATTGTGACTGGAATTCAGGCCATCCTGCATCAGACTGTCAAAACTACGCTAATGATCTACACTCATCTTCACTACACTGACACTGCACCTCGGTACACTGACTACACCTGTGCCTCAGCAACAACATCCCATTCATGAATATTTATTTGCTAACCTTAAAATTACAGTTTAATGCACACATGTCCCTACCTGACTTCAAAAAGCTTACCCAGCCTTTCACACAACCAATAGAAATACAATTAAACCAAATAAATGAACTAAACTGGTGGAAGAATGTTGAATTGTGTCAAATATATTATTTTCTTAGAAAAATGCCTCAAAAGAGAAGTCAGAGTTTTTGCTGTTTGTGTAACTAGATAAGGTTTCTTCCACAAATCAACTGTAAACTCTTTTCCACAGAAACTAAGAAAAGTTGGTGCATATGTAACAGGAATGCAGGCAGGATAAATACACTGATAGCACGAGGGATTTTTGAACACAAATTAAGCCACAAAAATTGCAATTTGTGTTTGTGCTTGGGATCAGACAAAGTCTGAGCGGGGGAAACGCAAGTGCCAGAGTATCAAAAATGCACCGTGCCACCTGATGTGCATTAACACAATTGTGCTCCTCCTCTCGTCTTGGCAATGCTGAGTTCATTGGCCATGGAAAAATGTGCAAGCTCAAATACCTGGGTTTGTGCCTGATGAAAAATGGCAATGTCACCGTGTTTCTCCTGCCAACTTTGCATGAAAGGAAAACTAACTGAACCCACTATGATTTTTTTGTAAGAAAAGGAATTAAAAACGCAGCACTCAGAAAGTTAGAGAGAGGAGCACTGTGCTGGAGAGGGGTCACAGTCTAATCCACAGTGGGGTCAGACTTCAGATTTACTGCCATGTCCTAATGATTGCTGTGTTTAATCTAAAATACCCGTTAGCCAAGTCCAGACCAGAGAGCACTTTAAAATGTATAAAAACTATACAAAAACACGTATGAAACTCACAGTGAGGATATCATAGCTGCCCGCTGTCACCATCTTCTTTGATGTCACCATAGCAGTCCTGGGGTCGATACTGAACTTTTCATCCCCATTACCATCGATGATGCTGTAGGTGATGTTGCCATTGGCTCCAAAGTCTCGGTCGTAAGCAAAGACGCGGTAGACGGGTTCACCGCGTTTGTTTCGGTCTCGTTCGGGCAAACTGATGCGGTACGTGACCTCCGGGAACATGGGCGGGTTGTCATTCTCATCCTCGATATGAACTATAACCCACACAGTGGACTGGCGGGTGGTCACTGGGCCGTCTATTACTGTAACCTGAGGAAAACATGCAAGCACACGAGCAGGGAAAAAAAACACATGACACTAAAAGATTGATCGATATTTTAAAAAACTGCTTTTGTCCTATGGGTGAGATTTTATATGAGGGGTGCATACAATTATTGACATGTTAAATATTGCTCTCACTGTGTGACTGCCACCGAGGAGTGCACAGCCACGTGGGCCTGAGCTCACGGGAAATCTCTTTGTATTATTGATCCCCTGGAGGCAGAGGCAGAGGTCTGATCACTGATCAATTGCATCAGATAAGGGTGAACACCACTGCTACCAGCCGGACTGCTCACTAGACTATTAATTACAGACAGGCAGCAGAAACTGGCAGGCGGAGTAGTGGGTGGCATGCATGGACTGGCATTCCTATTGTTATCACAGGACAGGACGATGTAACAACAAAGACTCCTCTACCCCCAGTTTTAAACTTCTTTTAGACGTGAATAGTACGTGTCACTGTTTGATGCGAGTTGGTTTTGTAGTGTGTTGTCATAAGCTAGATTCTTATTAAGTACTGGAGCTAAACAAAGCAACACGAGTCTAGACAAGCCAATTAACAGTACAGACGTACGATATAATACGTGGCAAAAACACAAAGTAATACTGTGGGTCAACTGCAGCGTATCTCATTCCATTTTGTCTAAGGGCAAAGTGCTTGTAGATTCAACAGCATTTAATAACTTGTAAGAAAAGTCTGGGGAAATAGAAGTTTGCTCATGTCTCTAAAGTCAAGAATCTCTGATTATCAGGTTCATCTGCATGCAGAGCAGCAGGAGCAACAGGAATGGTAATCACAAAGCTATCTGTATGCCCAGTGTCTGCACTTATCAAATGCCGGGCAGACCAAGTCCTCTTCTCCCTGTTCCTGTCCTGAGTAGAGAAGATAACCAATGATGAATGATTACATTTAGAAAATCCTAAACCTGGGACCCAAAACTACAGCCATTCATCACAGTTTATGGAGCCTTGAGGGGCTGCCAGGGTTGTCCTCCAAACTGTCTTTGTTAATAGTGGGCTGTGGCAGGTGGCAGGGCTGGATAAATAATAATACTACGAACATATGAGGTTTTACTGTACCTCTAAAAAGTGCTCTGCCTGTTGTTCTCGATCCAGTTTCCTTGCAGTTGTTGTGATCAGACCTGAAAATCATTAAAAAAAACGCAACTTAAAATAGCGTAAACACGGATTTAAAGATATTTAATCAAGAACTTCAGTTGGTGTCTGTCTATCACATACGTGACTGAAATAATTATATTCAAACTTGTATATTCCAATACCAAATCATTTGCATTTAGATTAATAATTAGCAAGTGCCTGCATGTGTACACTCACATGCACACATATTGCTCCAAAATCTGTAGCCTGCAGTCCTGGCAGGGGAAACTACACTTTGCACATGTTCATACGGCAGCCTACAAGCAGAGGGTCACTCAGTTGGCCTGAAAGCCACTGGGACAAAAAGAAAAAGGATCCCCTACTGATAACAACTTTGGTCGCAAGAGATTATTTAGATCATGTTTAGATCATTTCACAAATCATACATAAGAAAAACACAATTTTCCATGGCCTAACTTTTTATTTCAGTGTTATTTGACATTGCACTGATATACGTTAATTTCCTGGAGACCTGTTCATGAAGGCTACCTGCCAAACCACAAACCTAACCTTAAACTGTCTCTAAAATGTAATAATTGTAATAATAATTTGTGTTCCCAAGACTTTAGATTAATAATTTAGAGAGAGAAAAGTTGTTAGGTAAACAAATCAAAGGCTGTCAGGCAAAGAGAAAAAGTCAAGCATTAATTCAAAAGCAGATTTGGTTGTACTGTAAATCAACTTTTGTTTTCCCGAACAAATAAAAGGTGCTGATCCCAATCCTTGTATGCTGCTCAGCTTCTTATAAGAGCATCCAAACACAGTGAAATGGGCCCATTCATCTCAGCATGGATTCATTCTGTCTGAATACACAAACACAAATGCACAAAAAAATGCACTGATACAAAATTGAAATATTATTATTTTGTTTTTGATTTAGAAAAAGGAATCACTGTGTTTGCTGAAGCATTGTAGTTTTTTTTCCTCAGTGCAGAACGATAAAGTAACAGCGTGCAATTGCAAAAACAGGTGTACAAGTGTAATTAAGTTGTATTATACATAAATATAAATATAAACTATTGCTATTATTCTGTGTGTATTTTAAAGTGGAATAATTAAAGTAAATGTGCTTGAGTGGTGATAGTGTTTTGTTTTAGTGTAATGAAGCGTTGCAGTGAATACGGATTATTTTGGCTGCTTGAAACACTGTGCAGTCAACACTCGATACGCGGACTAAAATCATGGTGCACATACACACTCACACACACATTTCCGTGATCGCACATATTGCAGTGTCACCTTGAGCTTGTTACGCAGGCTAACTTCAATTAAGCAAATTAGGAGTAAATCTAGAGCAGCGGTCACAAGCTGTAGAAGAGCCTGGAGGGGGGAGGGGGGGCTTGTTCAGCAGAACACAGAGCAAGTAACAACTCCGATAAAAATCAATGATCCACACCTCACAGCATATCTTCAGTGGGAAAATTCGCAATTTTAATACATACGCAAAAAAGACTTTACTAACAAACCTTTACACATACACAAGATGTACAGTCATGGAAAACATTACTAGACCACCCTTGTTTTGCTGTTCATTTTGTTCACGGTACAACTAAAGGTGCATTTGTTTGGACAAATATAATGATAACAACAAAAATAGTTCAGAAGAGTTTGATTTAAGAGCTGATATCAAGACATTTTCCATGGTTTTCTTGATAATAACCAAAGTCACTTAACTCACATTTTTAGACACTCCATGGTTTCTTTTCTGTCTGATTTAGTCACATGATACACACAGGAGTTAGTACTTGATTGCATAACCATTGTTTTTGATGACAAGGCTGATCTAATAATTTCTTCCATGACTGTATAAAATGCTCCAGTGTCTCAAATCACCTCTATACTAACATCAGTTTGTAGAATTCTTCTCAGCTTCATAAGTTCCCATCTATTTTCTAACCAGAGCAACATTAAAAGTACAAATTTGGGATTTTAAAATCAAGTTTTTAGTTACTGTTGACTATAAACTGACACAGAAAGCTGGTAAAAGTGTAGTCTGAGGTCTTCATGTTAGAACTGAAACAGATATCACCTGGTAGTTGGCACAGGCACATGAAATTGAAACACATTGTAGAGGATTTTCAAATTGAGATAAACCGTTGGAAAACTATTTGTGATTATTTTCTACTATTTTTGGTAAACTTAGTAATAACTATCATTAGGCCAATTTGGTTAACTGATATTACAGCGCCTAAGAGAAATGGTAATATGTGGATGGAAATCACCGTCACACATTATCCAAGCATGACTGGTTGCTGTCATTAATGGAAATAGTAGCTCTTCAAAAGCTGTGCACCAAACATTCACAGCTCTAAGTTTCTGTGAATTCTAGGAAATCAGTGGTGCAAGTGATGGGGGCATGGTCAGGTTTTTAGCCCGGAAAAATAACGATTCTTCGTTGCACTCTGCTGAAATTTCCCATTGCATCCACATTTTTCATCTTCTCTTGAGGTGGACTTTCATGCTTGCAACTAGCACACATTGGCAGATGTTCGCAAACGTGCTACAGGGTAGGATCCATAGGTGGTGTAAACATGTATTATCATGTACTGTAACAAACCAAAAGGAGACATGTCATTGACCCAAATGTGCCATTGTAATATAAAAATGCATTAATCTAATAGAGGGTAATCTAATATTGAGGTGTAAAAAAAAAAAGGTCCCACAGCCACCATGACTACATGACAACACTCTGTAAACATGCCTTCTTTTACAAGAAGCGCCCCATCTAACACTCTGTGTCAACACTTATCTGCTCTGTTTTCCCCCCCGAGGGAGGTGAGCTTCACACACACAGCCACATACCAACAGACAGCCCTGTAAGCTGTCACAGCATATTTGCACACTTTGCACTCATTCAAAGTTCTGCTTCAATACATTTTAAGAATTGTTGCAGTACCTCAAACCCATCAAATTGACACTTCCAGAGTGAACTTGAAAAATGCATAACTTTGAACCACTCCTAGTTTAAAAAAACAAAAAAAAAACAAAAAACAATTTAAGACTCCAAGAAGTTTTTCAGGCAGATCAGGTCATAGCGTCGCAGCCGCTTCATGAAAGCAAATCAATCAGCTGGATTTTGTTTATTCATCTAGCCAATGAAATCACTCTTGTACATGGAAAGTTTTAGACTGGGTAAACAGTGAGGAGTGATTCATATTGAACACATCTCCCGCTCATGCATGTCTTATTACCAAGCTAACAGACTGTCAGTCACATTATTATGAAAATTATGGTAATGATGCACCCAGAGTCATACCTTGTGACAGTGCTTTTATAAAACTGCAGCATGAAGTACATCCACAAAGGAAACACTGTATTTCTGTTATTAACTGGGCTTCAGTGAACTGGTGGTACCATTAGTTAAAACTGTAAAAGCCAAGTATTGTAGTAAAAATCTATTTATCACAATGTATAGCATATTGCCATTAGTATAATTTCCTTTGCATAAAAAATAATAGTGGGGGTGTTCAGCAGAGACCGACAGCAGGGCTCAGATGGCTAAAAACTCTCCCCTGTGGCACACACACACACAGACACCACAGAAATACAAACTCACTGTCACACACACAAAGCAAAATTATTTTCATACAGCTGTGTGTTGTAGCGTCATCTTCATCGACTCATTGTACAACAGAACTGCCCTTTCTAACACATTGCTCTGACCAATTCATCAATTGATTAAATTGCCACGCAGTCTCATTCCCTCTCCTCTCTCCAACACACACAGTACTCACAGATACAGCTGCTGAAAGTGTGTTGTAATCTGCCATAAAAAAAACGAATCAATGCAAAATGAATTTGCACCTGCATTAACAGCATTCACGTCAGATGGATGCATCAGGACAGGCACACTGACTCATTATTACAGATAAAGCATATGTTTGACACTGTTGGATGCAGTTTACATATTAATGAGTGTGTGAGCTCCAGCATGTCTTTATTTGGATCAATGTTAACCTTGTCACCCTGGTTTAACCCAGTTTGCTTCCCTACATAATGTCAATATTACAGATATAAAAAGCACATTCAGAAAAGAGTATAGGTGATAAATGACACTTCTCTCTTTAATTTGCAAACATGCAACAGCATATCATCAGCAAATCCTTCCTACCCCAAGCTTGATAACTAAATAAACTAAACATTATATATAAGTTATTGATCACTGTATTGACGTTCTCAGAATTAGAATACTGTTTCCAGTAACAGCAGAGATGTTCACATTTGCCTTTTGTTGTTTATTGAAACAGCCATAACTTAATCTAGGGCAGACACGGCAAAGACTTCACTATGATTTTTTTTTTTTTTCCTCGGGATTTGAATAAAACATTTCACCTCTTCTATAATTCTTTAATGGAAACTTCAAGCAACGCTTGTACTGAGAATGCACAGGGACGTCCCTAGGCTTCAAACTTGGCAGTCAAAACTGAAGCACATCAGATTTTTATTTATTTATTTATTTATTTACTTTGCTTTTGTAATGTTTGTATTCTGCACAGTGTAACAATTCTTATGATTTTCAAATGTAGACATTTTGTCAGTGTGGCTCAATTATTAATTAGAAAATGAGATTTTAAATTATTTTTATTGTACAGCAAGACTGTGAGAACCGTGGGATCCAGACAGAACAGGGATCCTGTTTTGTTTTGGGGTTTGTTTGTTTTGGTTTTTTTATGGTATAAGACTGAGTTTAAAATTATGGTCATGTATAAGGCTGTGAGGTGGCATTCACTTCACAAGCTACAGCTGTATATTAGCTAACAAGGATTGTGCATAAAATTCACATATGTACAGAAATGTGCAAACACCTCACAACATTTGGTAAAGTGTAAATGACACATGTGCACAATTAGTGAGCTTATGTCTGAAATTCAAACAGGAAGTTACTTTACACAACAGTGCCTATTCGCATGTCTTCCAGTTTATGTTTGAAGCTCTTTGTGGCTGTGAGGAGCTGTGTGATATTTGATAAGTTGTTTGTAGAAATATAATTTAAATGTCAGGACTACAAGCATGAGAACGACAAAACCTAGAAACAAATGAACTCACACGACCTCTGTGGCCCACTTCTCATCTCTGCTGGAGGCTAGCAGCTGGAGGCTACATTAGCTGCTTCTAGTGTAACATGCCTGAATCAAAGGTTCAGTGCTTCATTAGGGTTTGGGATGCTGCAAGTGCTGATTTTGAAAAGGGGGAAAAATGCACGAAATAATAAATACAATATCTCTGTTTTTATATGTACTGATATCTTTTTTTTCTCAGTATCCATCAGGAGTCCGGCATCGTTAGAGAAATGTTCAAAATATGTTCAGAATTTCAAAAGACTAATTTAACAAGACGAAGAAAGAACTACTTGGTAAATCAGAAAGTGTTTCCACAGATAAAGTAGCCTATATGTTTACACGAGTAAAAGACAGTATTTCTTTGCACAACTTTGTTACATATTCAAAAACCAAGTACCGTATTTTCCGGACTATAAGCCGCTACTTTTTTCCGACACTTTGAACTTAAACACAGGTGTTTCTCATGTATCGGCAGCACGAAGCTCGTTAGCTTTTTACAAGCTAGCAAGCTCCGTGCCGCCGATACATTTAGCGCCGTCACATCAGACCCGGTCAGAGTGGACCACATGAAACTGTTCGAATAAATTCAATAGTGGCGTATAGACAGGTGCGCTCAATAGTCCGGAAAATACGGTAATTAAAGACTGGAAATGAGATCATTCAAAAACGACCCATTACCCCATGAACTGTGTATTTAATATATCTGTGTTGTGATGTATTTGGCATCTCCACCACCCACTTTAAAAAAAACTAAATAACATGAACACTGTTTAATATTTAAATGTGGATTTTTGTTGAGGAATTGGATACATTAATACACATGAAAAAATGCATGTCTTGTGGTGAGATGACAACACCTCCGCACACTTAATTCATGCTATAGGCTGTCTGTAACGGCACATGAGCAGAGGGGAGCCGGCTTGCAAGGCGGTCCGCTAGCAAAATCAGGTCAACCAGTGGATTACTGATGAACTTGAGGAAATCCCCTCAAACTGTGGGTGAACTCTGAGATTGCGTAGCTTTGCATATTGGGACGCTCCATTAAAGAGAGAGAAACAGACGTAAAACACAGTGCGCCTCTATATGACGGGGTTACTATCAAACAGGCATCATTAAAAGGAGGGAAAGACCTCGATGTGAACTCGAAGCTTATCATGGATGGCATTAGGGAGGAATTTTTCAGAAACAAGCACACGTGATCAGTGTCCTTCCTCATTATCTGGGAACAACAAGTCTTTGGTATTCAATGAGGATTAATCCTGATTTCCCAACATGCTTTGAAAAATACTCAGTAAATGGGAGAATAAAAAGCTTTTTTGCATATGTATTTTCCAGATGTTATATGTGAGAGTACAATGTATTATATCTACATGTGATTAAAAAGACTGGAAAAGTATTGTTTGGATGCTGTAAAGGCCGATACTGTACAGCTCAAACTCTGAATGCTGTTCTGTCACATCTAATATCCCCAGTTCTCCATATCTCTATTTCTTTTTTCCACTGTACCACACACATTGTGCCTCAAGAAAGTAATTTTCTTCGAGGGTACAAATAACCTGGCCCTTTAAAAACTTCTCAATAACTGTGCATGAAGCCCCGGAGACATGTTTGAGCGACAGCTGCAGTAAAGGGAGAGACTGTTAAGTTCTACTTTGCAGGCTCAGCTGCTTGTTCTTCTGGCTTTTCATTCCCATTTTGACGCCGGCTATTGACAGGTCATAAAGGGAAAGACAAGACATCCATGGAAAAACAAAAACTGTGTCTTTATTGTGATGTTTCTATATTTAATTGATAGAAATCAATATTTATCCTCATGTGTCGGCTGTAGTTTAATAATCTTTGAAGACAGTTGTTTTAAGCTTCTTCATATAAATTGTGCTGTGCATCCAAAATGGTTAAATTAGGCCAAGGGTGTAAAACAAAGGGAGAAAACAGCCCTGAGGGAAGCTGAGACTTCTTAATTGTTGGTTTTCTAGTATGACATTCATGGTGACGACAAAATTACATGATGTTAAAGAGTCATGATGACATAATGGGAACTGTGGCCATTTACTTAATGGTATTTTGTGAGTAGATATAAATTAAATTTGATTAAAACATGCAACTGGTTTAAATAAGGGTGCGATGCGTGATCTAAAATGTGAAATGTAACAGTAGCAAATGTAAAGTTTTACTGGTAATAACAACATCACTTACAACTGTAGTAAAAGGGCGTCCGAGTTGTTGCCCAGCACTTTTCAGAGCAAAAATACAGCGATTAAAAAAGGCAGTAAATTTACTGCTTAGGTTGCTACTTTGAAATGGTATTAAAAACAAGCTTATGGCCAAGTGTTAGCCAACTCACATAAAAGTTACAGATTGGAAAAATACTTCCTTGATGATTACATATTCTTAACTCCAGGAATGAATTTTAAAAAATGCACATGAAAGCTGCATCAACTTCCTGAATACTAACAGTAACGCATGCAAGGAAAGCTGTAAAGTGTTTGCTGAATTATACTGTTGGCAGATTGATGCTTATTCACTAAAATTCAAGTATTAATCAACATGAAATGTCACAGGCTGCAGGCAGGAAAAAAGGATTGATAAGTAGCCTTTAAGTTCCTGAAACTTCCTCTCAATTTCTAAGCAGCCATACACACACACACACACACACACACAGTCATTAGAACTGCATAATAAAACTCTAGATGGATAGCCAACATGGACAAGACATGCCAACGCGAGCACAGAAATGAAAATTGATGGTTGTTACACCCTGAAGATGAGCAGTAATGGAAGTAAAGGGTGACAGGCTTGGGAACGTGTGGGGGGGGCCTGTGACGACTGGCAAAGGTCAGCTCACACAGTGGGAGGCTTGATGGATGCACGCTCCGAGGATCCACCAAAGTCAAATGACCTTTGTTGCCATCAAAACGCTGACTTGAGGGCCAGTTTGACACCAGGCAATCAATTGCCAACACTATATCACGTCACACAAACCAGTGACCTGACAACAAAGTTGTAATATTCTAACAAACTCCAGGACAAAGCAGATTTTTGCAGAGACTTTACGACAAATATTCACCCTCATAGGAGTAATCCTTCGGGAAACTCAACAACTGCCACTTCTGCCGTCAACAATGAATGAGGTGGCAAATAGCGCCGCAACAATTAGTTGACATAATCGATTACGTGGATTATAAAAATTTGTCAACACAGAAATTCAGGTGGGAACGCGTCGTATTATTGTTTTTGTTATTGGAAAAAGCAAATACCGGCCAGTAAAAACTCATCTGTACATGCAGTTCACTACAGGAGCTGGTGGGGGCAGTATCACTCCCACTGTTTACATTATTCACAGAAACAGAGAAGAAGAAGAAGAAGAAGAAGAAGGAGAAGAAGAAGCACGACAGTGATAGACAACAGAACCAACCAAGAGGGAAGATGCAACGCTCTCTCGATGGGAAATGTGAGTACAAAAAAACCCAAGACAGAACTGTTGACCGACATAAACTATTATGCACACTCTGCAGGAAGGAGTTTTCTTTTCACCGAAGCACTTTCAGCTTAAAATAGTATAATAACGGGAAGCATATATTAGTCAGGGATTCTGCTAGCACTTAGGCTAATGCGTTGCCCAGCTTGCGACAAACCACCCTCATGCAAATTTTAATTGTTTGACAGCACTATTTGTTATTGCACCTTCACAAGTGTTTCTTATCCGATTAATTGAAGGAATAATCCATAGAATACTCGATTCCTAAAATAATCAATAGCTGCAGCCCTAGTTGGGATGGCCGTGCAGAGTCAAAGACGTGTCGTAAAGCTGTGGATGGCCACATATGGCAATGATAAGCTTCTCCAATTTCTGCTCCTCAGTCACATCAGGGAATCTCAATGCTGATGCGGTATAATCCCACTGCACTCATGGTACAGACTGAACACTGTTGCCCCCTTGTGGTGAAATAGCAACACAGGATCCCATCACATGATCTTGCCCAAAATTAACATGCAAACCACACAATGGGAGTTTAAATGATAAGAAAATATTGTAAAATTGCTAAATATACAGATTTTCTGCTATAAAATCTTATAGGTTATTATTCTGCTACAATTAAACATCTGAATACTGCACTAAGTCTCTGTGCCCTGCCCTCCCAACACACACTTAATGATTCTAAATCCTCATGGACTTCAGTGCTACAAAATGATTGAGCCCATTTCCCATCCAGCCTCACAACTTTCTGTGCATTCACATACGCGAGTCTGAACGTCACTTAAATGCACAGCCAGCTTGTGCTGGGAGCGATAAGGGAATTTTCCTGTGAGTCATAAGCAACTTCTCTCTGAAGGTTTGAGGAACGTAAAAGGAGAGTGGAGGGAATGCAATATGCTGTTGCTCAGCAATCCTCTGAGTCCATTTATTTCAACGGCACAACCCTTCGTATTTAACCCTTCCAGCTTTTTCTGAGGTTCCACCATTTGTCATCCTGACCATCTGACCTGAGGTTCTAGGGCCAATTTACTTTTGTTCAATGTAAGGCTGAGCAGAAATGAAATGGAAGTTGCCCTGTAGCAATAACAATGGCCTAACTATATCTGCAAACTGAGGCAATTCTGTGAAACGAGCAAATGGCTTTAAATGGACTTGAACCAAATCATGGCAGGTTAAAAAATGGCATGACCCTTACCAGTGTCCTCTGCTTCCAGTGCCCTCAGTGTTTGCTCTTTGAGCTGGTCGGCCTCGTGCTTCCTCCTTCTGTGTTCCTCTAACTTGATCTGTAGATCTTCAGATACCTGATGAAGCTCTCTGAGCTGGGCCTGAAGACAGACAGTATGGGGACAACACACAACTAGGATCAGCAAAAACCTATATGAATCGGTTAACGGTATAGCTATTTAGAGCAATGCTTTGCTAGGAAGTGTGCAGGTGAGGAGCACAAATAAACTTTCATTGTAATCTGTAATTCTCCTTCACCGTCTTTTAAGAAACTGCATCTAATTAAGATACGTGGCTCTGCACTGTGCAATGACCTCCAGGATTCCAGCATTAAATATTAAATATGAGCTACACAGACACGTAGCATTAATGCTTTATTTGTAGATTTGGGTTGGTGTAAACCAGAACTACAACATACAGGATGGAGGCAGTGCTCCTTTAGTACACCACAGTTTGGAAAACAGCTTTTTGTCATGCTAGCAGTGTCAGTAAGATCCATCACTTTGGGCCAGATCAAAATATCATTTGTTTGATGGGCTGCACCAGCATCTTGTACGGACAGTAGTGTCCACACATCGACTCCTACAGACTTTGATATTTCATGGGGTTTGAACAATAAGACACTGATGTCGACCTCAGAGGAAACATTAGTGAAGCATCATAGTTAGCTTTGCTCTGAGTTTTCATCGGATGCCACCATCAAGTCAAATTTTTAATTTTGGTTTGTGACCAAATACATATAATGTGAACTTTGGTCAGTTTGTGAAACCACTATATAACTTTCTACAGTCACATTTATATATATACAAGAAAAGGTTCATTTACATACAGACAAAAAAATGTATAAAAAAAGTTGTGCCTGAATTTTTAGAGCTGAATCTGTGGGTCCTTCCTTACTTTCCGTTTCCCTCTTTATTTCTTTATACATCAGTGTATCTACCTCCCGACCAGAACCCGCCCGTGTATTTACAAAAACTTGTACGACAGCAGTCGGGTCCGTACAATGGACTATTTAAATCACTTGCATCGGGAGGTGTTGCTGTCACACCAAAAATGACAGCTTTTGACAAGCAAGCATAACCTATCATCACTCTCTGTAATGGACCAATTAATATGAAAGAGCAGCAGCTCCTTGTTTGTGTGTGTGTGTGTGTGTGTGTGTGTGTGTGTGTGTGTGTGTGTGTGTCAGTTCTGCCTTCCAATCTCTCCTCGGAGACTCTCATAATGCAGTGATGGATTCTGCGAGGTTCAGCCAGGGATGACTACCTTTCTAGGCCACGCTGCTTTGCTTAGACACCTTCAGTTTCCAGCAGTGATTAATGGCCTCCATTATGAGTGTACAAGAACATATTTACTTCTTAATAACACCCATAACATGAAAAGTTCCTCGGCTGTGTAAAAAACAAAGTATAAAACAACAAAAACTAATGTGAATAGCATTCGCACATAAACCAGAGTTAATGCTTCTATAAATTTTTTGCTTTGTGATGGAGACTTCTGCTTGTTGCAATATGTTTTGGTAAGTTTCTCTCCTGTGCCTCTCTAGTGAAAAAAAAAACTGTAATGCCGACTGAAATGCAACATTCAGCATTTCAGAAAAAGTAGAGGAAAACTTTCTGTAAAGGATGGGGAGTAGCAAAGGCTGCACATCATTTCCTCCTTTAAGATGTACCCTTAAGAGTGGGCCAATAAACAGAAAGATAATCACAAACCTCCTGACAGGGGATTTTATTAAACACTAATTTGTATTCGATCGACAGCCCTGTTTCTGTTGGTTGTGGTGCACACAGTGCTACGCTCAGCTTTTCATTGTGTTCAGGCTTCTAATTTGATTAAAAAGTTTTGTGGTAAGCGGCTCCTTTAACGGCGGATTCTTCTTTAACCCTTGAACCGCAGGAAGAGTTCATTTTTGAGTCATTGTGTAAGGTTTTTCCAATACGAGGCCCCCTGAGGTAACCCTGCCATATCAACAGAGACACACAGAGGAGAGGATCACAGAGAGCGGCGGGGCCGGGAGGGCTGGGTGACACTTCAGCCTCGATCTGCCAATCACCCGCCACAGAAAAGAACAGGGAGGGAAAAAAACACAGGGAACAGAACAAAAAAAAAAAGAAGAAGAGCACAGGGTAAAAACCCAGAGACCATCAGCTGGCGAATCAGGCGTGTGTGAGCGTGTGACAAAAAGTGGCCTTCAGTGAAATCACTGTTGTCAAGAAAGTAGCATCATTTAAACTGTATCTTACATGAACACGTTTAAACAAGCCTGACATTGTGGAAATATTTTTTTTTAAACAAAGTGCTTCAAAATACCTTGAAATTAAGTGATTTCTTGCGTAATCAATGCACAAAATAACCCAAGGATTGAGAGAAAGGCTGCATCAAATCACATGACTGTAGCTGTGCTGATACTAGAAAGCAAAATGATCTTGCAACATGTAGTCTCTGGTAGTGGTTGGGAGATAACTTCCTAAAGCACCGCAATGCATTAAGGAGACCACTGAACCAGTAAATATAGCCTACAAGCATATACAGAGATCCACCGCTGCCAGATTTACCAATTTAATGTGCGCCAAACTCCAGGGGTCGGGTTTCTAATTTGGCTTAATGCTTGGTAAACTAAATCTGCAATCACTGTAAAGTACTTTCCACTTATCTTAAAGTTCTGTGAAGGAGCAGGTCAATTCAAAATGGGCTGGATTCCTCAGGCACTTGTTTACTTGTGCTGACTTACACCCAAACATTTACTCCTCACTGCTGTAGAGTGATGGGAAATAAAGTACAGTCACAGCTGAACTTCTTTAGAGAGACAATAAAATGTAAAGTTGATGGCAGGAGAAGAATATTATAATGTTTATGAGTTGCAAACTAGAATTAAAGTTTCTGCTGCAATTAGAGGACACCCGACAGGAAATGGCACGCGCTGAAATGAGAAGTGAGCTGTAAACATCTCGATCTGAAAAGCCAAACACTACCTGAACAGCGGGCTGAGGTTGGTGTTGGAAACTGATGCTGGAAGCGCAACAGACGCCCGCAGCAGTCGGTGCCATGAGCACGTATGATCAAAACAGAGCGTATCATAGAGCACAAGCTGCTCGCTTAGAGTGGGAATCCTCGCAGCACAGCACGTATGAAAGCAAATTAACCTCAAGGTCCCAATCAAGAAAGAGTGTGTTAGCCAGCTAGCCAGGTAATAACACTGCAGTGGCAACAGCAGCAGGGGAAAAACTTAATGAAATGTGTGGAGGACGACTACATTTGCACACAATAGGAGCGACATATATTTGTTTTCTTCCATAATGCATTCGCTGATGATAATAAATGACCAAAGGAAAGACAAAAGATGAACAATCCAGTGAAATATCTTCTTCATCTATTTTGTAAATGTTTCCCAGACAACATACTCCAGCCACTTATCCTCTAGCATCACCATAAGGTAGCATCAGCATGCTAGCACAGTCACTGGGCACCTGTTAGCATCCTGATTCTAGCATTTTGTTCAAAGCAATGCTCTAACTGATTTCTTGATATTCTGTGTTATTAACTAAACTCTATGCTTTGGAGCAACCAGTAGCAATTTTTAATGTTTTCAGAATTTCTACTGTGGGAACCTCAGGGGTCTCACTTTTACATGGCATCATAAAAACACAGTATGTGGGTCATTTTGAACCACGACATGATTGTACTGGACATATTGTGCAGTACCACAGTTAAAAACATGGAAAAACTGATGGGACATAATAGTAATGAAGGTCCTCTGTTACTGCTACTTGTTATATGATAGCAGTTACTTCAGGAAAATGCAGTGTACCTGTTTCTCCCTCCAGAGCAGCACTCCCTCCTCAATCATTTGCTGCTTGAGTCGCAAACCCTCGTCCAAAGTCCTCATCTGGCCCTCCACGTATGCTCTCTCTCTCTGTCCCAGATTCCTGGAGGAAGGGCAGGAGAAAGGATGCAAAGTCCCATCATTACTGAGAAAACATCGGCCACCCCTGCTATGGTCACTGAGATGGCGCAATCCAATTTTTAAGGGCCTGCGATGCAGCAGGAATCCAAATGGGAAAAATAGAAGAGTAAATAAGATGGGGGCTGATGCTCTGTGGCTGAACTAAATTGTTTTTGAAGTCTGGCAAACACAATATGAGTGTGGACCTTGTGAAAACATAATGAGATACACTCGGCTTGTATGCGGTTTTGAGGCGAATGGCAGAGAATGAAATAGACGACTGTCAACAAAAGAAGTGGGTTAGCGCATTAGAGGCTACATTTACACTGTGTTTCTGTACCTGGGTACGGTCCATCTCTGCAGAGAGGACGACAAATGCAGGAGAATGAGTTGATACAAATGTTTGTGTTCACAGACCGACCAACTATGCGTGGAAATGATGTGATGGATGATGGGGAGTTTAAAGTGAAAGAGCATAATGAGGTTGTGAGTCAGATTTCTATGCGAACTCGTGACAGTAATGTTGTGATGCGTGTAAATTACAAGAGTCTGAACTATGTTAAGTTTCTAATCATAGTGATACCATGCCCCCTGGTGGCACAATCACTAAGTCACCACTGTAGTGCTGCAGTGTGGCATGTGAACACTATCATATGGTTGATATGTTAAGTAGACTTTCATTAACAGCAACATGAATTTTAGAGAAATATTACTCAAACTGGAACAAATCCTGTGTTTTATATTGGACATCGGTTCCACGTTCAGATTTTCTTCTTTAGAAATAACTGGATCTGTCTGTGTCTGATGCAATATTTTAGTCAAACTCTACATGTGTTATTTTACAAATATTGAATCTCAGTTTTGATTCAACTGACCAGCAAGTGTTCTGGCAGCGAGCGTGGCTGTTGTATTCATCTGAAGCATCGCAGCAATCTGGCGGGAGACACAGGAGAAACCAATCCAATGAGCAAGAAAACAACAAGAGCACACAACATATCAGGAAGGAGAGGTGAGTGATGCGTCTTGAGACCAAATCAAGTGATCAATAAGTAATTCAGCAACAGGAACAAACACAGATGATCAGTTTGTTTTCAGACACCTTTTGACCTACGAATCTTTGCTTTCCAAAATACTGCAAATCATTTTCTGCATTATTCAGTGAACAAACAGAATTATTCTAAATCAAAATGTGGTGTTTACTCAACGAATCCATGAATATATCATTTCATAATCACTTCATTGATTCAGAACACAAAACATTCACATGTGGATTAGCTGGATCTTTGTCATGTATGGTAGTTAAATTCATATATTGAGGTTTTGGACCATGTGTGGGACAAAAACAAGACACTTGTAACACAATATTACAATTACCAACAATCAGATTTTTCTTGTAATTCACTGATAAAGCAAAGTATATTTTCTTTAATGCAGGGGTGAGTAGATCTGGACACTAGCTATTCACCCTCAAAGATAAAGACTAGATCTTGTCTGCGTGATATCTCTCTCTCTGCTACAGAGAAAATCTCTTGAGATCAACAACTTTTCACATCAGCTGCATGGTGTTTTGTAAGTGCTCAGATCTTTTCCTCGGATGTTTTTACCCAAGAGAGTGGGCACAGTGTGAAATTTCTCAATTATCCAGAACCCCACTGGTGACCAGCAGAACGAGCGCATTAGAGCTCAAAAAGAGAAGCCAATAAAAATCTCTCAACAACCAATCAAAGAGGAAACGCCATGATGTGTTCGCTATTAGGTGGCAGGGAAAGTGTGAGGAGACAAGTGGGAGTAGGATAAAGGGGAGAGGGAAAAGAGAGGGAGGCTTCAGGAAATATCCCCCTACTGCTCTTTCATTCCTTCAATTTTTATACTTGAGATGGTTGCATGCCGTCTAACGCTGCAGCTGAACACGCCGGTGACAGAGCGGATATGTCGACAACACAATGTTTTGAATTTATCCAAAGTGGAGAGCGACTGGAGAACAAAAGTGGAAGAGAAAGGGGGCTGAAAAACTATCTGATTAGACCTAGCGTGTGGCAGATTTTACAAGAAAGAATGGAGAAAGGCCTTGAGGAAAAAAGACAGGGATGTTTTTCAAGGAATGCTGAGCGGGGGGAAAGTGAGTGTGTGTATACATCTGCATTTGCGTGTTGGGACAGCCGTGTTTTGTTTGCTGTGTCTACATCATCTGTTTGTTTGTACTACAAAAAGGAGTGACAGGGTGTACATCAACATGTCAGCTTCCTGACATCAAGTAAAATATGAATTCCTGTCCACGTCTGCAAAACACACAAAGAAGGGGGAAAAGCAAACGGTACAACTTTTTACCCAGTGACTTGAGGACTCGGTTATTTTGATTACAGCCTCACGACTACCGAAGAAATTATATCAGCAAATATAATTTCCTTAACAGAATGCATCACTACAATGTCCTGGTTGCATTGTTAACCCGTTCTCTCATTCTCCCGGGACAGTATTAATACGACAACACAGCCTCACCACAGATGCCGTCATTGACTCGTGATGATGGGATGTAGTGTGGGCGAAACCCCAGATTGGTGCAGTAGAATCGGCCACGAGGACAAGCTGAGGTACCTACAGAGAAACAGGAGAAACAAAGGAATCTAATCTATTTTATTTGTGTTATGTACAGTGTCAGTATTCGAGCTTTTTAATAGGAATTTGTTTTCTTTTTAAAGCCCTGTCAATAACAAGTGCTTGTTCACTAATGGCAGCAGACTACAGCCATTTGCACAAACCCTTGGAAGATGAAAAGCATCTTGCTGTGGAGGTGACCTCTCCTTTGACCCGTGAACCTTGTTTTAATTAAGTAATGAGGTTTATTTGAAAAAGTGTATACAGCTCAAACTATAGCCAGTTTGAAGCGTGGAGAATTTTTGCCTCTGGAGTGAAACCTTGACGATACAACCACAGTCAACATGCTTAATTTAGCTTCATTAACCTCTTGCTTGTTTTGTTCCTTTTGTCTTTAGTGAGTATAGAGGTTCATTAAAGCACTTCTGCTTATGTTGCAGGGCCTGGTAGAGTTTAATTAAGCAAACCAGATACTAGTTTTTCTCTTAATTTCCCATATTCCTTGACAGCAGCAACAACCCTTATTGCTCAGCCTCAGTTTACTGCCAGAGAAACAGCAGATTCACATGGTGACTTTCTGACAACTCGTAGATAAAAACATCAGTCGTCACCCGCGCTATATGTGCAAAACTGTTATAATCTTATGTTTTAGTATAAACAGAGGAAGCAGTGGAAATGGATCCTGGTTCTACAAAAAAAATGGTTTTGCTCTTTGTAGTGTAGTGCTACAATCAATCAGTACTGAGATCATAATTATTATGCAGATGTTTTGGAAAAGCTTTGTGTCTTTTTTTTTTTACAACCCCATAAAGCTGTGACAACAATTTGCCATGAAACCAAAATAAAATTCACAGATTTTTTATAACTGGTAACACACACTTCTCAACACTGAGTTAACTTTTTGACATCATGAAAACATAGTTTTTAATGTGGAATAAACTGACACAATTTATAAAGTGATTTCTCACTCAAACACAAACAACACTTGAGTCGCATTTCCAAATCCTTGTAAATTGAGTGTAAGTGCAAAGTTCAGATTCATTTACAACAACAAAAAACTTAAAATCCAAATATATTTACAATAAATGAACAAACTCGACTTGTGCCAGGTGAGAAAAATGTGGCCAGTAAAGAGGAATCAGGAATTGAGGCAATGTGACAGTTCATTGTTCTTCCAGCCAAAGTGTGGTCTACAGCCAATCCTCAGATGGTGTCACTGTTCCTCCCTTGCTGTCCATTCTTCAGCCCTGTACAGCACTGGTTCCCAAAGTGGTCTTTTCTGAGTCATTCCTACTGTGACGACTGCTAGGTGTGGATCAGGCAGTCAAAAGTATTATTTGCAATGAAAATAAGAAAAGAGATTACTAAAATACTTTTAGCTTCATTTTGTGTAGATGTTTGGATACGCACAGAAAATAAAGTCTACAGTGGATCAATTTTGATACAGTTCTTCTTTTAGTTATAATTAAATTCTAGTTGTAGAAGTCTAAATATATAGATACATAGAATAGATATAGACATACACACATCAAGGACAATAATGGGAGTGACCTTGAGTTGTGTATGAGGGGCTTTGCATTGATGCTTTTCAAGAAAACTGTGTGAACTGCTTAGAAAAGTGTGTTACCAACGGCAAACAAAAAGTCTGAATATTTGAAAGAAGTCAACATACATCATCATACATTATCTCCACACATGGTGCAACAACAAAAATTACACAGACAACTCTTGGTGATCTCACTCACTCTACAGTTACATTGTATCACACAAGATTCAAAGAAGTAAACTTGGATGTCTATTGTGATGTAGACATTTCACATATTAAAAAGTAATTGTAAACTACATTTTACTTGAAAATAAATAAACAGAAATTAACTCAAATATTTACTTTCCTATGAACAGAGGTTGTGTCTGCAGCAATTATTAACAGTGCAGGGACACTGTTTGCCTACAGTGGTAAACAGACACCCACTCTCCTACAGAGGTAAACAGACACCCACTCTCCTATAGAGTGACTTTTTACCTGGTTCATCAGAGCCATCTTCACAGTCGCAGTAATCATCGTTCACCTGCTCAAAGGGGATGATTTTCGACCCATCAATGCACAGAAAGGATTTCCTCTCTTTGTAGAATCTTTTGTCTATAACAGAATAAAACAAACACCTGCAGGTCGATGACCTTGAACTGCAGCAAACCCTACTCAGACCAAACAAAGCAACAAACAGTACGTTGTTGCTTTTACATTTAGTATGACAGCTTAGTGCTTCAGTCTGAAATCTGTATAAAAGAAAATTTCCTGTGACTGTAAAACAACCTACAGGTCTAGTGTTATTGCTACCACCTTGAATAAACTTTACATTGTGTGTTCAGCTGTACAAACTGTAACGATGTCAACTCCATAAAAACGTGCAACATGGTGTTTGTGTTTAAGATAATTAGCTGTCACAGCTGCACCACATTACACTTTGTAAGAGTGTTACCTACAAATCTGAGGATAGCTACTTAGCTTTAAGCTAAAAGGGGCAAAGGGAACTTACAGGACGAAGATATTCCTCTAACTTTCCGCGAGTCCACAACACTACAGCAAAAGACAGCTGCCACGATAATGTGGAAACGCATGTCAGTGACCAGAAATGTGAACTCTCTGCTTTCTGCCTCATAAAATCCCGCTCAACCGTGTTTCAAACTCATGAGCCACTGCCAAACATGTAAACTGGTTAGTGGTGACTTCCTGAAACACGCGGTCACGTGGCGCTTCCGACGCGTTCTATTGGAGTTTGAGGGAGCGTCATGTGATTCCTCCAACCAATGACAAGTGAAAACAGCTGATTAAGGTAAAAGGTAACACGCTTATTCATATTTTTGTTTTTATTTCCAATCAGCTGATCACCCATCTCGTTCATCCGTTGTATTGTAGTTCGGTACTGTGTCGTTTACATTGTAATATTATATTTTCACTGACTACGTTGTAATCATACAACTTCTGCATGATTCTGTTTGGATTTGGTTAATAATTCAAACACATTTCAGTGATGTGACATGTTGATATTTTCTGCATTTTACCGGAAAATAAAATGAAAATACGAATATGAGTAAATAAAATGAAAACAGGGCCATGGACCCAGATTTATGTTTTATATTTTATGTAATGTCCTGAGTGTTATGGTTACATTACTCGCCTTAAATGTCACAGATAGATAGATAGATAGATAGATAGATAGATAGATAGATAGATAGATAGAACAATGAACATAGATAAAACAATGAACACATATAAAACAAGAAACTTTATTAATAATAAGCACTCTTAACAAAATGTACAGTATAAAAAGTTTAAAAAATAAACACGTTTTGAAAGGAATATTGTCAGATTGCAGTCGTTTAAATCACTTTAAGTCAGTTCGAGGCACTTGGAAAGCAGTTAAAAGGAAAATCTGAAAGTCAGTTTGCAACATTAATTAAAGATTTATTTATTTATTTTTCATGAGTCATGATTTTTAATTTGTCATTTGTCATTGTTAAGTCGTGTGTACAGACTTGTATTGCAGAGAGATTCTTTGCTCTGAAGGTAAGAGAGGTCTCGGATCATGCCTGGGAAGGAGTACGAGTCCAAAGGTGGACGCAGTGGAAACACTGGCATCAGTCCTGAAGTCATGTACGGTGACATAAACCCTGCCATACCGCCGTTTGCAGAGGAATAGGCCAGCCGTAAGGGACTGACACCGAGGCGGGGGCTGAGGCCGTACAGACTGTCTCCCCCCGCGGCCGGGGCCATGTGCAGCGGGGAGAAGGCAGACTTATTACCCAGAGCACCCAGCGCTCCGGGCAGTCCAACGGAGGGCCTGAGCGCGCAGGGCAGATTAGACGGAGACATGCTACCAGAGTCAATTTTATTCTCTTTGGAGCTCAACACCAGCTCGATGGATTTGACAATGTCACCTTTACACGTTCTCACCATAGACTCCAAGGTGTCCCGTTTCTGATGGGGGAAGATCTTGGTCATGATGTCAGTGGGGTCACGGGCCAGGCTCGGGTAGTCCTTGGGTTTCTCCGACTCGCTTCCTGACTCCGGATCCGAGGGGGAAAGCGACCTCTGTGGACTCTCCGTGTGGTCTGAGCGTTGGTCGAACACGGATGATGGACTTCCACTGTCACCTGTGAGTGAAGTGCTGCTGCTGTCCTTACACGGAGACAACGTCTTGTCACTCGGAGAGGGCACACGTGCGGTGTGGGGGGCAAAGAGGGGTCGACCCACGAATCCGTTGTAAAAGTTGTACTTGCTTAATTTGTCATCTGAAATAGCTACGGATAAAGAAAACACGGTTAATTTTTAACAATCCGTGAAAGGTTACATTTGCAAGCTGTGCGTAAAATGTTTGAAAAGTGATTGTACTGTGATTGTAACCTCCCTGTTACTCAAATACAAATAAACAAAATAGAAACACAAACATGTAAATTTGTTTGAAATAATGAGTACAAATAATAATTTCCAAATACTTTTAACTCACCATCTTTGTGGTTCTCAGTTCCAAAAACGTCAAAACAGGGAGCTGCTGGAGGGCTGCTGGTAGAAGCTGGCAGCCCGGTGTCCAGAGTCGGTCCCTGCTGGATCCCTGCCTCCCCTCCGATCCCCGAGCCCGGGTACAAGAGCCGAAGCTCCCGGGCCTCGCTCTCCTCTTGAGCCTGTTGCCTCCTCAGTGCCACCTGCGCAGCCATCACCCGCTGCCTCTCCGCTATCAGTGTGCACTTTGCGCATACGCAGTCTCTCCAGCGACAAAAGCGCTTGTGGCCCTTCAGTGCAGAGACCACACCGTGGTTCCTGCATCTGGCGCACTTCGGGGTCCGGGGGTATCCCCTCTCCAACGTTGGGTTACAAGCCCGGAGAAAGAGAGGCGGAGGGCGCAGG
>OOFC01049197.1:2740-36071 GCA_900323345.1 Pseudochromis fuscus | reverse complement strand
TAACCTTTAACCTTTCTTGAGACCTAAGGTTTTGTTTGCCATGCATTTTTAATTTCTCCTAGCTTTTTGGGATTATTGGGTCCTGATAAGTCTAAAAACTAAGCATCGTCTTTGCACAGAGAGCAGTAATAATACATCAATTGATGTATTGTGCGTTTGCTACCACTAGAAGGAATAGGGGTGTCCACGAACAAAGATAATAGGATTAGATATAGTGTCCACAAACGAGGACGACTGCTTTTTGTTAAGAAACATGAAGTATACACTGTAGAAAATCTAAAATGTAATGTCCACGTCTGTGGATGCAGGGTCTCAAGAGGTTAAACGGGGATTCATTTCTGTGCCTTTCCAGACAACATATGCTGGCAATCCTGGTTTTTCTCCATCACTACCATCCCAGGAAAGAGGTGTTGGATTTGTCCAAAATCACTGTGTATTGTTAGAGTACCCACCCCATGTTTAATTTGTGTGTCTGAATGTGAGTGGGACATTTTCGCGCTACATAGCAGTTGTGCCTAACTGGATTTAATAAGGCCAAATCTAATTTGCAATCAGCTCTATTCAAGGCTTTAGTTTGGTCATAAAGGCCACATGAAGGCATCACAATTACAATGACAGACTGATTAAAGTGCTACTTGATAATTTAGGTGATCATCAGATCAGGATATAACAAAGTTTGAACATTACAATCTGTTTTGTCTGACATATAAACACAAGTCTAGAACGTTTCATTTACCATCCCATCACAAAGTTGGGGAGCGAAGAGAAATGGAGCAATTCCTCCCATTTGGGAAGTCAGGAAATATTTCTTGACCTTATCTAGGATAATTATTTTAGGTCTTTTAAGGTTTCCTGTTAGGTGGGTGCATGTCTGGTCTGTCGCTGTGTGCTTTAGATAGAGGGAAAAGCAAAGCAAATGCAGGTCAAAAAAAATGGCAGAGTGTTAAAAGTGAAATGGCTTCGGGCTTCAGGTCGGCGTCCGACAAAAATTATTTGTTAGATGTCAGGTCAGGTCCAGCTGAGGCTGAAATTTCAGGCCCTGCCCTGTGCTCTGCTCTGAGAGACATGTACCCTCTTGTTCACACTCCTCAGACAGTACTTTTGTTCAGAAAAAAGGATAATGACTGTCAGAAGTACTTTCAGAAAATCAGGCCCATCTCTACTGTTCAGCTTTTGTCATGTGGAGACGAGTTCTGAATATCACACAAAAGGGCTACAAGCAATGGACAAAATTGGAGAGAAAGTGTTTAAGGCGAGTGTTGTGAGAGGCATGGCAAGTGCACTAACTAGAATTTACAATCACATAATGCCCTCGAGTGCAGTTTAGGACATTCAAGAATTCAAATTTCATGTCAAGATGAAGCTTTCAGCCTTTCACACAGGAAATAAAAGCTTGTTGAATCTTATTACGCACATTTCTCCAAAGAAAATTGTTAATAGCCACGTTCCTTTTGCCTGATTCATCTGGCTTTTAAAAATGTGAGCAACAGAAGATGACCATTGACAAAAAAAAAAAGTTTGAGAATTAATATGAGTCAGCCCAGTGAGTGGGAAGACAGAGAGGAGGGAAGTGTCTCAGGATACAACTGTATAATGTGCGAGGTAGTTGTTAAGACAGCAAGCAAAGCCATTTGCCTAACAAAACCGTCGCATGTGGATGGCTCAGTTACTGTTGCAGCCAGCTGATGAATAATTCTATAGCGCTACCACAGAGCTGGAGAGATGCACATGGGGACGGGTGAATGAAGTAGTAAAGAAAGAGCATGGACAGAAACACAAAAACATGAAAAAACAGCAATGACCCATGAATTTCAAGTTTCTGAAAAGACAAGACAAACTGCTGTATCCCGCATCTGCTCTCCACTTGAATCTACCTCCTGCTGTTAGGCTACGTTCAGACTCCAGGGTTTAATGCTCAATTCAGATTTTTTTGTGAGTTTGTTTACATTTCCAATGAAATGCGACTTGTGATCACTCGTGTGAACTTAAATACGACCCACAAGTGTCTCGCATGTGCAGAAGAGGACATAACGGGTGTTTGCAGAAGTAAACATGGACGATAACGGTGCAGCGTATTTTACGATTCGAATATTGTCCAACCGGAGCAAGCACATTTACAACCTGATTTCAAGAAGAAGGTTGAAAAGGAGGAGAGAAATTTTTTTGCCATGGCGTTTTGTGGGGCAGTGGCAGCAACATCCATCCAGAGAAACGCATGGGTCGCAGCCAGGAGTGGTGGGATAGTGATGCAAGAGGGTTTAATGATACGCAGATTAAAGACGCTTGTTGCATATTGTGACATGTAGGTTGGATAAATGCGACCTTGTTAGAGACCGATATGTAACAATGACCTGAAATGTAACAATGACCCAAATTGTTTTTAAAAAAATGCAATAAAACCCAAAATGTAATTACTGGTCAATAATGCAACAAAAATGCTGAGCCTGAAATTTATCAAAAGAAAAAGTAACAAACCCAAAATGTAACCACTGGTCAATAATGTAACAACATGCTGAGCCCAAAAAGTAAAAATGTTGCCCAAAATGTAACAACTTCTTACATTTTGGGTCCATTATTACATTTTGGGTTTTATTGTATGTTTTTCTCTTACATTTCAGGCTCAGCACTTCAGCATTTTCAGGATTTATTACATTTCTTTTATAACAATTCAGGATGTTGTTACATTTTGGGTCTTTGTTATATATCGGGCTCTAACAGACCTAGTCGTTCAGACAAAAGTCGCATGCCAAAAGATCAAATATGTATCTGATTAAGGACCACATATCCAAGTGGCCTGGGTCGCATTTGAAAAAATCGGATCTGTGTTGTTCAGACTGTTGTGAAAAAATCAGATACAGGTCGCATAGGGGCAAAAAAATCAGATTTGGGTCACTTTAGCCTGCAGTCTGAACGTAGCCTATGTATTAGTTTCTCATGGAAGTGGCTATGGTCGAGCTGTAGGTAATGCTGGTTTGGATGGAAAATAAACTAAACAAGACAACAAAAAAACTGACAGTTCAACTGCAACTGATTTAGATTGGTTTATTGTTTCTTTAAATTGTGAATTGTAAGACCAACAGGGTTAACTGTTTACTGCCTGGAAGTCCTTGTACCAGGACCATGTTGTATCCATTTTTAAAATTCAACTTAATCTTTGTTAAAAGTTGCCGACCCAAATGTGGACGCTCTCTGCTACTACTAACTAAATGGGTGTATTATTGTTGTGGTTCAACTCTATTATTTTAAATTTGTTACAATGTATATATAAAAATGTACAGTTTTGATTAGGTCGATGTACGCATGTTGTATATATAAAATTATCCCAAGCACCTCTCACCAACAGAATCCAGGGCT
This sequence comes from Pseudochromis fuscus, assembly GCA_900323345.1. Taxonomy (NCBI): domain Eukaryota; kingdom Metazoa; phylum Chordata; class Actinopteri; family Pseudochromidae; genus Pseudochromis; species Pseudochromis fuscus. The sequence continues at coordinate 32,717 of OOFC01049197.1, read as the reverse complement.
ACTCATTTGGTCTGTGCAGTTACTGTGACTGGTTGGATTTTGTGGATGTTTTTGTGGGAGGAAATTAAAAAAAACTGTCTAATTCTGTAGGAGTTAAGAGAGTGACTCAGTGAATTTATCTTTTAACACATTTAAAGTAGAAAGCACTTTGGCACATTGTGGTTTAACAAAAAGCAAGTCACTGATTTAAAAAGTTTTTACTGGCCATCAGCAGCTAGCTTACATGAGTCGTTACACAGCACTAAACTGCTAAACCAAATTATTCAAAATTGTTCAGCTTCACTGAGTCATGTATAAATGTATAAGGCTACAAGTTTTTAGTGCATCCCTCCCCTGGAAGACGATCCAACACATAGCTTGGTATAAAATTCAACACCTTTTTTAATATGGGACAATTCAGTGTGATACAATACAATGCAATCTGGTGCATTTTTTTTTTTTATAGTTCCTTAAAGTAATCCTAATTTTCCTTAATTTACATTTCATTACAAAATAAAACAACAGAACTCTAGAAAAGTGGCAATAGTTGGGATTCACTGGTCTTTTACATAGGTGTATTCCTCATAAATCATTAAGGAAACAAAGATGTCATTTCAGAATAAGATGTCATTGTGTGTATTATCTCTTTCTGTATGAACGAACAATTGGACATAATGAATATAGATTTAAGTCTGTCTCATACAGACATGTCCAGGTGCCTCATTTTGACAGTTAGGGGGATAAATATGAAAATATGCTAAATTGTATCGGTGTTGTCCGAGATGTTTTTCAGTCACAAGCAACATTACGCTAATGCAACTCTCATTTAATAGTCCTGTGTCAACACGTCACTGTCGCTATGGTTCAGTAAGCCAATCAGGCCATCAGTCGATCCATAGTACATTTAAATGCATCCACAAACTTGTCAATACGCTCACATCTTTAATATTTAAACCAATTACCCTCCTATTCATATGTTTACTTAGAGTGCTAGGAACGAACTTGACAGACTTTAAGTTTTAATCCTGAAATATTACATTGATCTTTAAGAGGAAATCTCTTCCTTCCAATCTGTGATGGCTTTTGCTTGCTGCAGATGGTATTATGCAGGATGAGCTGCAGAACAGCACTCCTGGGACCTGGCAGGGGAATCAATATCTGGTTCAAGGACAGGAGTTTGATAACAGTCCTGTAAAGCAGCTTTCCATGTTCACTACTTCTTCGTGTCCTGTTCACAAGAGTGTCAGTTACAAAGCTTGGGTAGATGTGGTTGAGCCACAGCTGAACACATTGCTGTCCTGTTTCATTAAATCTGCCGAGTCCAATGCTGTGCAGGGGTGTTCCAGCAGGGGACATATCAGGAGGTGCTTCATAGTTTGTGGTTTGGTGCTCCAGCCCCCATCTTTTAAAGAACTCAATTTTGCAAGAGTGACTTTTGGAGGTTCAACACCAGATCTTTGTCTGTTGAGGCATTTCCACACTGCATAGTTTGTATATTTTTCAGGGGTCAGTGCCTCGCTTGCTTTCAGCTCCATTGTTGTTACTGGTGGGATATTAAGTTTTTCTTTCCAACAAGTGACTCTTTCACTACTTATGCTTGATGTTCCAAGGGGCGTGATGCTCTTTAGGAAACTTATCCTGGATTTAGAGCGCCTTTGCTGGCACATGCCTGAAGAGAGGATGTTTTTGATCTGTAGTCTGTTGCTGATGTTCTGTCTTCCTTGCTGTGTATTGTTGTGTCTCTGGTGGTGCTATGCCTGCCAGGATGTACAGATGGTCTATAGGTGTAGATTTCAGGCATCCTGTGATGACGCAGCAGCTAGCATTGATGGCAGGAACTAACTTCTGGGCTTGGAAAGCTCTCTCCCATACTGGGCAGGCATACTTGGCAGCTGAGTAGCAGAGAACTAGTGCAGTGGACTTCAGAGTCTTGCGCTCCAGGTTGTGCCAGTGAGCTTGCAGATTATGTTGTTCCTTGAATTCACTTTGCAATTGGTCCTCTCAATATGGGTCTTAAAAGAGAGACACCTGTCCAGGGTTACATCTAGATATAATTGGTGCTCGCAGTGTTCAAGGGGGGTTCCTGACAAGTTGACCTTCAGTTGGCGATCGGCTTCACAGTTTTGCAGGTGGAAGGCACACACCTGTGCCTTGGATGGTTTTGCATGTACATGGTTCCCTTGATAATAATGTCTTAGCTCTACTAAAGCATTGGAGAGTCTGTCTTCCAGAACTTTGAAGTCAGTGTCTTGTGAACCAAGATCATCGGCATAGATGAAGGGGTGGGTGCCTGCACTTTTTGTTTGGTGGTAGGTGTTAAAGAGAAGTGGTGAAAGCACAGTTGGAGGCCATTCTTGAGTCTTCACCATCTGCTTTTTCCCTCCTAGCTCAACAAAGAACTCCTGTTGTCAAGCATGCTTTCAATCAAGTCCATCAGATAGGCATTTCTTGTGGTCTCCAGGATCTTGCTAAGGAGTCTTCTGTGGTGTCATAGGCAGCTGAGAGGTCGACAAACACCACACCGGTTACCATCCCTACCTTATAGCCATCCTCAGTGTACTGGATGAGGTTAACTACTTGGCTAGTTGTCAACTTGCCTGGGTGGAAGCTGCTTGTTCAGGATGAGGTGTCCACAAAGGGGACAGTGCTGTTGAGGATCAGGCGTCCAATGAGCTTGTAAGTGTGACTCAAAAGTAAGATTGGTCTGAAGTTCTTAGGAGCTGATGAATCTTTCCCAGGTTTCAGCGGTGCTATAATGTGAGCTTTCTTTGAGATGTTGGGAAGCTTGTATGTTGTTAACCCTTTTACCCCGAACATTTAGCTGCTGACAGAAAGTGACATGTGTCAGTCAAATCATCATAATTCCTCAGCAATTTGTGCTAGCAACATGACTCCAGCTGATTCTGAAAGCCGACAAGTGGAGCTTCTGTACATTATTGTAATGTCGGTAATATGTATGGAACGCTGCATGTCACAGCATGACTTAATTCCCCTGCATTAATGCCGTAATGTATGTAATATATACGAAATGCTCCACTTGTCGGCTTTCAGAATCAGCTGGAATCATGTCGGAAGTGCAAATGGCCGAGGAATTATTATAAGTTGGTCTATGCTAATAACTCTGTATCGCCGGTGATACGCTTGGTATCAGAGGGTTAAGCACTCATTGTAGAGCTGTAGAAGCCACATCTTTGCCTTGTGACCGAAGTGATTGTCTCTTATTCTGCTCTGTTGCGATATTATTCAGTCTAATTTTCTTTCCTGGTTTGAGGGTAGACATTTGTGCTTCCAGCTCTTCAATGATAAACGGTCTTAGAAAAGCAGGGTCCACAGTGTATTTCTTGTGGTTTAGTTTGATCTTCTTCCCTCTCTTTCCACTCTAACAATGGGTTGGCAACTTGGTTGGCTTTGACTCTTGGGTGCTGAAGGGCTGCTTTAGGATCACCATGTAGCTTGTGAATAAATGTCCATGCTTTCTTGCTGTTTTTTTTTTGACATATCCATAGACTCAGTAACAGCATTTTAGGTCTTACTTAGCTCTTGGGAAATCCTTTCCATCAACCTCTCACCTTGGACAGTTGTTTCATCTGAGAAGGTGTCTGCTTCAAACATGCAGATATAGTTGGGATAGAGTCCTACATTGCTTTGAAAGTCCTGTTTTATATTCAACTCGACAGCCTCGTGGGATGTGTTTCTGAGCAGTTTTCAGCACCAGATTAACAAAGAGGTTGTAGTTCTTGCTTGTTGGTGTCATATGTTTGATCTTTTCTTCCAGCTCATAGGTGAAACCTTTCTGGTCTGCTTTCTAGTAGTTGAAGCACCTTTTAAAGGGCACATGTTCACAACTATCTTTATAATATAGAAGACTCTGAGCCATAGACTGTTCCCAACATGCAATTCCTGTGGGAGTTGAAGGGAGGTTGATGGTGATATAACATGCTTAACTCTGACATTTAAATAAGTTTCTGGCAGGTTAAAAAAGAGTCATGCTTGATAAAGATGCATGAGTGCAGGAAAATTAGATAAGCAGGATAGAAGGGTCCTATATTTTTTATCATAAACGCCACAGACAAATGTGAATGACTTGGATACTAATGCTGTCTAATGAATAATTCTCCTCAAAGGTCTACTATGCTTGTTGAATTACTGATTGGAGCTATGCAGAGATGCACTGGTTATAAAGCACTGGATTTTTAAGCAAAGATACTATTCTTTTTTTTCCCCTTTGCTTTTACTGATCTGATGTAAAATAAGACAAAGCACAAAAAGAGTGAGTTGTATCCAATTAATTACAAACTCCAGGTGACACTAAACTAGCTAAAGTAATATGCATCTAGTTTTTTATTAATTACATACAGAAAAAAAATGATTTCAACAACACAATTTCTGCAATGAAAGTGTTCAGAGTGCAGTAAAAGAAGGTCACATATGTAACCATACTTCTTAGTCAGTCTGCCACTCTATCAACTGACCATGCACTTGGTCCGTAAATGTCACATCTGCTTTTCCTACAGAGGAGAAAACTAAAAACACAATAAATGCCCTTTTAAGTCCTGTCACTCTTGATAGAATTCAGCAGCTATGGCGCCGTGTTTTGTTAACAATTGCGACGACAAATCATTTTGAATTCCCTACTGTTCTGATTTGCATCTCTGACTGGCTGCTTCTCCATGGTGACAGCGCCTGAGGCTCATGAGTATTGTAGTATTTAGACTTGTTTCCTGTGCCAAAATGGCAAAACAGGGTTTCTCAGAAGTGCAGTTGAAATAATTAATAATTATGGCAGCCACATAAACATAAAGCATAATGTTAGGGAATTAGGGGAAGAAAATACTGCACACATACGCCTACCTTTTCAGAGGGGAGAACGTGGATAGCTGTAAAAACCCGACATTCACTGGCAAATCTCAGAGTTATGTGGAGGAGGTTGAAGGGTTTAAACTTATCTTTTCAATATTCCTGTCACGCTTTGTTAGCAAAGTGCAGCAGTATGAATGGCTTCCAGGTACTAAGGAAATCATGTTGTCAACCCATAGTTGCAGGCAACAGCTTCCCCCAGCTCAATATTAAAGTCAAGCCTCTTTACCTGTAGTCCACTGACTTCTTCTCACTGCAATATATTCAGTAAATTTTCAGTATGGAAAACTATTTAGCAGCTGCTAGGATGCTAAACACCATCTATGCTAACCATACTGAAGGTTTCATCCTTTGCTTAGGTTTTTATTAGAACCCTCAAGATTAGGCGGATCCCCTAGAGCAGGGGTCTGCAACCCTGGTCCTTGAGAGCCGCAATCCTGCATGTTTTAGATGTTTCCTTCTTCCAACACACCTAAATCAAATAACCAGCTCATCATCAAGCTCTGCAGAAGCCTGATAACGATCCAGATGATTTGAATCAGGTGTGTTGGAAGAGGGAAACATCTAAAACATGCAGGATTGCGGCTCTCTAGGACCAAGGTGGTAGACCCCTGCCCTAGAGAAAACCAACCACCTCTTAAGACAGCTACAACAACTGTCTCAGTAGGTGAGTTATAAAGATTGTATTCATATTACACACGCACACACACACAATGGTTGTTATGGAGTGTAAACAGCATGGTGAAAGCTACAGCTACAGTATTTATGAAATGCACAACTGCCCACAGGTGAAACTGAATGCACATATGTTGAAATAAAGGTATTGCATTAAAGCCTCAGGAGACCTTTGAGGTTTTTCCAGTTGAGCTTTCACCGAACAACCCATTTTTGCAAAGCTTTGTAATGCTGATTGAATTAGTAATGCTTTCTTTGAATAATTTCACATAAGTCTTTGTGATGTCTTTTTGAATTAGTAATGTGCTCTCTCTATGCGCTCAATGTTATGGTTGGTAAATTACAGCGTTTTTCGTGCTACTCTTCAGAAATTCTCTTTGGTTTCAGTGATGTGTTGGTTTCCTTTGTTCTTTCCTTGTTTTGCGTTTGTTACTATCTTTTGTCCTTTCCGCTGTCAGTGCCTCCAGTAATTTTGCATGCTGAGACTCTCTTCAACTTTGACCTTCATGTAACAGCTTGCTGAAGGTCTAAGAAGTGTAGCACATGATGCTATGAGAAAGTTTTGAACGCTACTTGTGACTTTAGACTTTTCTGAAAAGATTGGAAAATTCCCACTGGATCAACATAGCATGATGCCAATTAATTCAACAGAAAAAATGCATGAAACGGTTCATCACCCTTGGAAAGACACTGAACCCCAAATGGCTTCTAATGGTAGTGCCTTGCATGCTAAATCCCTGCCACTGTTTAACTATGTATGCAGCATTTGGTGAATGAGAGGAATATTGTGAAGCACTTTGGAGAAAATTTCTTTATAAAAGCAGTCACTTACTATTCACCCCTCTGGTGGTTGTGTGGAGTTGTTTTGTTTTTTCAATGTTGTTTTGTCAGCGTTGTGTCTTGATAGTGAGCGTACATTCAATTGTGAAGTTGAGTCCCTCAACCAAAGCTCAGTTAGGAAGTGCTCTCAAAAACAACACAGAGACACTTTTGAACATAACTCCTTGTGTTTACCTTCAAGTATCTTATCTTTCCGTGTAAATACGCCATGTCCAAAAAATAAAGTACCTTATTTTCCGGACTATAAGCCACTACTTTTTTCCAACGCTTTGAACTTAAACACCGGTGTGGCTCATGTATCGGCGGCATGCAGCTTGTTGGCTTTTTACAAGCTAGCAAGCTCCGTGCCGCCGATACATTTAGCATTGTCACATCAGATGATGCTCAGAGTGGACCACATGAAACTGTTCAAATAAATTCAATAGCGGCTTATAGACAGGTGCGCTCAATAGTCCGGAAAATACAGTAAGTGAATTGCTTAGCAGAATTACCCACCTGATGAAAATAATAAACCATTTTCGTGGAATAAAAAATTAATTAATACAAAAATATAGAGACAGCTCTTTACCAATAGTGTTTTAGTTGGCTAATTTTGTACAGGATCTAAACTGGTGTGTACCTCCAGGAAATACATTCTCACATTAAAGTTTGCAAAGTTTTTTTCTAAACATGTAGCCTCAACATAATTATCACAGGAAGTTGAGTGAAAAGGAAGTGGCCTCCATTGGGGCTGAAAAATGAAGCCAGTCTGAAAATCTGCTGTTCTTCAAATAGCCACTTAAAGCTGACTTTAAAAGCAAATCAATCCCAATAGACCCCCGTTGGTAATGAAGGCAAAAAAAGTTTTTTCTTCTCTATGACAAATTTCACTGTTCATGACAACTGTACAAGGGTGATTTTATTAAAGCACAGAGGCAGCTGGCAGGTGGGTTGGCGATGGTCAACAACAGCCATCCTCCAGGGAAAGTTGAGGTGCGGAGCTACCAGTTCATACTTTTCCAGCATGTTATGTAGCCGATGAAGGCGTGTGTGAAATTACATCAACAGCTGTTAGGAGGATGGCCAGCATGGAGGCAGGAGAAGACACTCCTGGTGTTCGAGGTGAGGGGATCCAGAGACCACCTTTTCAGGAGTGCGGAGGCAGAGGTCTGCACAGGGATAAGCTGGAGGGCACAGGCAGAGGTGGACCAAGCCATCAGCAGGTTGCAACAAAGGGAGGTGGTAGGAAGCAGCATTGCAGGATTGGACTTTGGAGATCCAGTTCTGGTCCACAAGGGAGCAGAGGAGGACCATGGTTGTGGAAGAGGTCACACAAGTGGAAAAAACAGTATTACATCAAGGCAGTGTCTCAGAGCTGGCAAGGAGCATGGACACATTGGAAAGGCTACCATAAACAGAAACAGCTGGGCAAACATCTGGCAAATTCCTCGAATATGGCTCAGCTTCCTACTAAAGGCAGTGGATGATACCCTCATGCCCTCTTAACCTCTACCAGCGGTTTCACTGTGAGGACAACTGCCTGTGGTAAAATAAAACCAACCCAGGCCTCCAGCACATCCTGTCAGGGTGCAAGGTTTTGGTTGGCGCAGGGGAGGTGGAGATCACACAAACATGTCAAAGACTAGATGGATGGATGTGGTCCACGGCTGCAAAAAAGGTTCTCATACTTGAACTCACACTTCCATCAGAGGAGGAGATACCAGCAGTGAACAAGTACAAGAGGCTCAAATACACAGACCTAGTAGAGGAGTGCTAGCTGGGCTTCAACCATCCATCCAGTGAAAGTCAGATGCAGGGGGTTTGTGGGGAAAATCCGCAATCCATCTGCTGCAGAGTTATTAAAGAGCTGGCTGAGGAGGCAGAGAAGGCAAGCTACTGGTCATGGCTACAGAGGAACGATAGTGTTTGAACTACAGTACCCCCAAAAGGAGGTGTACTTGGGAAGGGGGTGAAACATCAGTGAACAGTGGCTCCAGCTGGCCATCCTGGAGCTAGCCCGGCAGGCAACGGCGGCGGTGCAGCAGGAATGTATGCTGAGCAGGAATTCATACATGCATTCAAAAATGTATGCATAATTAAGACCACGGCTGCTCTGAGTGACAGGTGGGTGGGTGCCCTCACTGGAGGCTAGCCACTGTCAGATTCACATCCCTACTCCTCTACAGCTCCTCCCTCAAATTTGGTCACTTCTGGCTGATGGTAGGTGTCAAACACGGGCTGTTTGATTGAGGTTTCAAGTACTGCTGGTATTTTAAAGACAGTTTCTCTCAAAAGGTTAAGAATAGCATTTACAGTGGGAATTAGTAAATTAACCTGTCAAGAAGGGCACCCATTTGCTGTGAGAGAGCAAACAATCTCCTAATAGGATTGTATAAAGACAACCAGCAAACCAGTGAATACTACTGAAAGACAAAATGAAAAAACACATGCATGCTCTCAAGAGGAAAAGGAGCTAAAACTATACACATAAAAATAATGCCACAGTTTTGAAGTGCTTAAAATGTTCAAAAGAGAATTGAATCTGGTTTGTACAGCTACAACACCGATTATGTGGTACTCAAAAATGATACAAGAGCTCAGAATGAATAGACAGGAGGCTGACAGCTCTACACAGGCTTTCTGCAAGGACTTAAAAAGTCTTAAAATGTCTATAATCCAATCATTTCAATTCAAGGCCTTAAAATATCTAAAGTTCATCTCAAACCTTCTAAAAATGTCTTAAATACAATTTTGAAAGCTCTTAAAAATGCATTAACGTTACTTTTATTTTTTAAACAAATGCATGAACTTCAATATCGCTTTAAACTGTTTTGATTTTTGAGGGCGCTATAACATAACTACCAAACGGAAATAAAGTACCTGTGCAGCTGGAGCAGAATTCATCGAGCACAACCAGCTCGTGTGCTATGGGCGCGCCACTGTGTGTTACAGCCTACAGTGTATGGTTGCAGCAGAGAAAACCTAACCCTTTTACCCCGAACATTTAGATGGTGGCAGAAAGTGACGTGTCAATCAAACTGCTGTAATTCCTTGGCCATTAGCAACGTGATTCCTGCTGATTCTGAAAGCTGACAAGTCCATAAAATACCGTAATGTTGGTAATATATACGAAGCGCTACACTTGGTGGCAATGGTAAATTGATTCATGCTATTCACTCTGTATCTCCGGCGATATGCTCGTTTTTTTTTTGTTTTGGTTTTTTTTTAAGAAAAGCCCACAGCAAAGCCAAATTACTTGTATAAGAGGGTAAGTGGCAGATCAACGGTTTGAGGCTCCAGAACGATCAATTGAATGCATGATTAGAGCTGGTGGATGGAAACATATGAAGCACACTGCACCTTCTTCAAGAAAACTTTGAAACTTGGCATTAAGGCATTGGAATAACATGGGTTTGTTAGTTGCAGGTAATTCTGTACCTCCGATTTTCCTTCATGTCTTTTGTACTTTTTTGCCAGTATGGATGTGAAAAGGGTCTTAAATTGTATTCATTATGGGCTTAAAAAAGTCTTATATTTGACTTGTTGAAACCTGCAGAAACCCTGTCTACATTTAAATAGAATTTTACTACAATAATTAAAGTCGCTATGAACCAAACTGAAACAAAAGGTGACTAAGAGAGTAGTACTGAAGCAAAACATACATTTTGGAAATAAAATCTAAAGTCCCAGAGAGATATGGCAGTTACAAATTCTAACTTAAGACCCAATCATGTAAACCAAAAAGCAAAACACCTTCACAATTATTAATGGAAAGAAATTACACAAACAGAGAAAATAAATGAATGAACAGATAACATCACACTACAAACCACAGCAGAAACAGGCAATAATAGGTATCCAAGATTTAAATAAATTACTCCCTTGAGTTGTTGAAAACACCCAATGCATCACAATCTGCTCAAGAAATTGATAAAAAAAAAAAACAACAACAACAGTGATGGTATAAAATCACACTTAATCCTAAAAAAAAAAAAAAAAGACATGATTTATCTTAAATGCTTTGAGCACAGCCACTGCTACCAACTCAATGTCCACACTGGAGGCTATGAGAATAAAAACATGACTTAAATTATTTGGTTTGTGCTATACCATCAAAAAAGGTGCTTTCATTTATAAATGGAAGCACAGAGAAAATCATCATGGCTGTAATCATACTCTATGGCTGTAAGTTGCCTGTACAATGTGCTGCCCCTGCTGCTGCAAATTTCTGTGAAGAGGGAGAACAAGTCCTGAGTGAGTCCCAAAATACTCTCCAACTCACCTGTATCTACATTTGACATCTGCTGCAAACCAGCACATCATTTCCTCCTAGGGCTTGTCCTGAAATGACTGCGCAGATACAACATCACTCTCCCTGTGAGTAATCTGACTCCCCACATTGTGAATGATTTCCTATATCTTGTTGTTTCAATTTAACAGCACAGGATCCTGTTTCCCCCTTGAAAGCTCAGTTTGTAGTTTCTCACAGAGATGCTGATTAGCCTTATTCAAAGTGAGAGTATTGTTTCTATTGCGTTTGAAAACAACAGGGGAGTTAAGGGAAAGGTTAAATCTGAGCTAAACTATGTAATGTAAGTATAAACATATTGGGTATCAGTCACTGTATCACTGTAAGGCCTTCAAAAGCTGTGAAAACTTAACCTGAGAAAACCTCAGTGAGTAACAGCTTGAAAACTGTACAACCAAAATGAGCAACCTTCAGCTCTTAGGTAAAAAAGACACTTGGGAGAATTTTGAAATACAATAATTCACCTTGTTCCCATCAGCAGCTGAGAATGAGATTTGAAAAACTACTTCCTTTACTCACTCTTTTAGTCATCCGCTGAGAGTCAGAAAGGAAGCAACAACAGCACAGCAGAGAAAAACTATTAAATCATGCAGGCAGCGTGCAGACATTTATTTAAATGTAAGCTGATGTAACATTATCAAGTGCTGTGAATGTGAATGCAGTGTTTACAGGACTCAGTCGGCTGTCTGCCATGTCTCTATGTGAAGGACTGAATAGAAAGATAAAAAGGTAAAAAGAAAACATAGATGACTAAAATGTGACTAAAACTACAACATATTTTCATTAAATCACGACAAGAATACATTTTCATTTCAAATTCAATTCAAGTCAGAGGTTTTTATTGTCATTTTGGGCATGATCAAAGGACAGGATCCTGTCCAAAAGACATCCTAAAATCTTAGGGGTGAATTTTCTGACAAGATAATGTTGCTATTTCCCCACAAGAGGGCAACAGTGTTCAGTCTGTAACAGCACAGTCACAATACGCCTTAATGAAGGCTTACTAGTTTACCCTGTTATCTGATCACATTAGTACAAACATTGTCAGACTGATTTAAAACAGTTGTTAAACATCTTCCACAGCCTGACATACTGCTGTTGAAGATATCTAATTAATCTGATGGTAAAATATCTGATATCATTTAGGTCCTGGTATGATGTGTAAAATATCTACGCCATGAACAGTGAGTTTAGTTGTTACAAAGCAATTAATGGTTGAGGGTTGATTGCAGTTTACAGGACTCCTCCACTGGCTTGGTGGTTTATGGTGAAGAGAAATTATAATGTTTTCTTAACAATGACTCAGCACTCTGATTTGAGTGAAGTGTTTTCTATAGTTATGAAAGATGAATCTACAAAATTTGACAGCAGAATATCAAAAAATTCAGTTTCATACTAGTTTCCCTAGATGCCAGCTGGGTCACTAAGAAATGTGCATCAACAGAAGATTTTGGTGCTGGCAACAATAACTCATAATTATCTCTTTGGTTGATACAGGGGAAAAAAGAGTTCTTTAATGTAAAACTTTCAAAATAAAGATATTTTTTGAGATTTTTATTTTTATTTGTATTTTTTGGGGGATCCCATCTTTAGATCCCAAAACTTAACCTTTTAATCCCCAAGGTCCCCCAATTGTCTCTGGTATTTTTCTATAGTTGAAATTTCAAAATAAGAGCGCAGGCCTTAAGGGGTTAATCATTTGTTCCTTGGATAATAACTCACCACTAAAAATATTTTCATAGAGATTTGTTCAGTATTTTTTCCAGAATGTCACTCAGACAGACAAGCAGGCAAAACCATGACCTCATCACAAAGGTAATAATATTTATTTCACATGCAGAAACTTGCAGGTCTACAGGTTGTGCTGGTTGTACTGGTGGAAAGTTGCTGGTCAGTCTTCGTCTCCCAGAATTCAGCTGAGGTCAAGATAGATTTAAGCTAAGCTCATTAGACTTGGAGGTCATTCATTTTGAACAATGTGACGTTAGTGTAACAGGCTGGTATGGCTGGGTAAAGCACAGCACAGACTGTGACTGATGGGGACTTGGAGGGCGGCTGCAGGGAGAGCAGTCAAAGATGTTACATTTCCTCAAGTTTGTTTAACAAGTGAGAAATGGCCCATACTCGCTCCCTTTCTGGCGGATTTTGTTGCACTTGGGAATAACAAGCATTGTCAACCCCAGTAAGTTGCTGTGTCCTCTGCTCTGAAGTCACAGTCTGTCCGTTCTGTGTGTGCGTGACAAGCTCAGCTTTCCTCATGCAAACAGTCAGAGAGCAGAAGAGAGTAGAGAGGCAAAAAATCATCACTCACAACCGGGTTTCAAGTGGCATCTTTAGTTTCCAGCATGCTCCACTGTGCTCTGCTCAGTTTTAAGCATCTGGTACTGGCACACCACCACAGCTCAACAGGCTTGCACTCAAAAACCTGATGTTTTAATCATGTTTTAGATTAATTTTACTGCATTTTGCCAAAGAAAAACCTGTGGAAATTACACCCAGACTCAATTTTCCCTGTTTTGTGTTCATATTACCAAATATCCTCAAATAAAAACCATGTGTCTAATCATGACAAAAAAATGCCAAACCCCAAATACAGGCAAACACAAAAAAATAAGCATATTTTTTCATAATAAAAATGTTAAGTAATGAGGGTTTCTGTCCACAGAAACACTCTCCATATGCACACGGTTGGTGAAGTCACAGCTGGTGTTTCCCCTGAGCTCTGTGCTCACACCTCAAAGAAATCTCAGGCTGCAAAGCATCACTGTAGAAAACCCACAGGTAGATACTTTACAGCAAAACTGGAAATAAACTCCTTGAATAGCTTTAATATTTTGTTTCTAATGTTCTTTCAAGATAAAATGAAGCCTCAATAGACACTTCAACAACAATTTGATTAAACTCATTCAGAACAAAATCAGTGAGAGACAATTATGAAGGCGCTTTATTAAGAATTACTGGAAACGAGCGCTGAGAAAACTGATCCTAATGTTTTATTATCCAGCGCTGTGCCTCTCCAGATGTATACTTTACCATACTAATTTTGTTGAAATCGATTTCCATTTCTATTACAGCAAAATGTGTTTTTAGTAAGATAAAGTGACAACTCTGCCTGTGTTTCACACACCCATACCCACCCATCTGCACACACACACACACCATTACTGATCTCTTCTGTATGATTAGTCACTGTGGGACTTCATCAGAGCCCAGATATTGATTGTGGATCAGCTTAATGAAGGTGACATTTCAACCCACCAGTCCAGCCCATGTCATACACTCTCCAGGGGGGCGGGAGGGAAGTGGAGAAACAGGAAGTAATTGATGGATTTGATTAGCTGACCAATTTGTCCTGTGTCCTAATGTATCATAGGTATAAAAGAGACTGCATTTAACTAGTTTAAAACATTATATTCAAAAGCATGCCATCTTCTAACAATGATGTGGCATTAGCACAACAAGGTTGACAGCTGCTCACAGCTCTTTCTATACATTTATATTTTACTATCTGTGGCAAAGAGGTTATGTTTTACCCTGTATTTTTCTGTCAGTCTATTCACCCACCTATTAGCAACATTACAGAAAAACTGCAGAACAGATCTCAATTTTTTTTTCTTGACAGATGGGGTAGTGTCCAAATGATTCAAATTTGGGGAAGATCAATGAACCTGAAAATTATAAAGGGAGACTGAAGTTAGTGCTGCGATTTCACCACAAGAGGGCAACAATGTTCGGTCTATACCAGGGGTCTCCAACGTTTTTTGCACCACAGAGCGGTTTAATATAAGCATTATTTTCACGGACCGGCCTTCAAGATGTGGCAGATAAATACAGCAAGAATAAAATAACACGACCAGCATAAAAATGAAATCTCTAAAAGCATATAACCGGCAATACAGAGTGACTAGCACAAACCAACTTATTGTAATTCCTTGGCCATTTGCACTAGCGACGAGATTCCAGCTGATTCTGAAAGCCAACAAGCAGAGCGTTTTGTATATATTACATACATTATGACAGTAACGCAGGAGAATGGAGTCATTCTGTGACGTGCAGTGTTCTGTACATATTACCTAAATTACGGTAGTGTGCGGAAGCTCCACTTCAGAATCAGCTGGGATCACGTCACTAGTGCAAATGGCCAAGGAATTACGGTGATTTGATTGACACATGTCACTTTCTGTCAGCTAAATGTTCAGGGTAAAAGGGTTCAGTGGCCTTTTCCCCTTTGCAGAGAAGCTCTCCAATGACGTTTGTTTTTTTAATTCATTTTCACTAGTTTGCAGGTTTATTTTATGGATAACGTGTGACCAAGACAAGCGTATTGACATGTCAAGAGGCGCAGGCGAAAGTAAAGTCTCAGAGAATCTGGTCATTTTTCAAAATAAAACGTCTTTCACATTCTCATAGTCAATACAACGGAAATTACCTAAATTATTTATTCTTTCTGTGGAGCCCAGTAACAAATGCCTCAGGGACCAGTACTGGTCTGCAGTCCAGTGGTTGGGGACCACTGGTCTATAGCATCAGTTCAGCTGAGTTATGCTTGGCAGAGGTTTGTTCTCTCTGAGCTTCCTTGTCAGTCTGACATGAGGGGTCACCCATATACCAGAAAGCATTTTCTTCCACCATCACCAAAAGCCAAACAGGGGAATATCTTTTGGGAAAACGTCATTATATCCCTTTGGCAGAGTTCCCAATGTTCAAAGAATCAATAAAAACGTGCAAAACATTTTATGTCGTTAAGGTAATTTGGCAACATGAGGTGGTCATACTATTAGCAATGTGCAGATGTAAAGACCTGACTCAGACTAGGTCAAATGATCCTAGCTAGGTAACTGGTTTGAAGCAGCTTGGAGGAGGTGAGGCTTGTAGTCACCAGTGCTAGTTTACCGGCTGAAATGATGTGGGATGTGCTCGAGCAAGTCAGATCTATGGTTGCTCCAACTTAGGAATTACAAAACCTATATGTTCTGCTGTAAATGCTTTGCTGCCAGACACCACAGGCTATCCCCAGAATCCAGTCCCCTGCCAGTCAGTCTGTTTTGACAGCATGTGCAGGTGCAACACCATATAAGCCAGGGGCTGTCACAATGTTTCAGCATGTGTAAAGTTTAAATACCATCTTTGTGTGACATGTATAGGTACGTTTCTCAGTGCTGCATTGTATTTACCTCATTCTTGTTCATCAAGTTGGAATCACCTTACTACTGCACCCTGAAGCCAACAGTTCAGAGAGTTTAAATAAGGATTAAATTTTGAGTTTTTGTGTCTATTTCTATGGTGCAGATGTGACACAATCAACCCCAAGCGACATATTTTTATTAAACAGGCACATTGTGCTGTAATCCCTGTTTGTGAATCATTTCTGAAAGTACAAAGAAATGAATGTCCTACCCTTGATACACAGCTTTGGTTGTTAGTGACCCACGACTATAGGGTATAACTGCCTCTGCATCTTTTTCTTTCAAGACTTTATCTGGCTCACATAAGTGTCAAGGTATGTATTAGTGTTTAGAAGTAACCGTGACATTTAAAGGACGTTAAAAGCAATGACTCATTAGTGTCGATATTGTAGGTTTGCAAGCATTACAGTATTACGTGTAAATATAATAATTTATTTTTATACATGTTTATTCCATACTTTATATCCTTGTTTGAGTTTGCTGGTGTGCACAGGGCAAATATGATACGCACAGCAAGTGATCCGTGAGCTGCTCCTTCAAACCAGTATTTATAATGTGTATTATGATATACAGTGCTTTTCTCACACCGTGAATAATGCTCTATAATTGTCAAAAAAAAAATAAAAATCCATACTGGATATTTGGATGTTGTGATGTGACTCACTGCTGCGCTCCATCTGCCAAATTTTATAGCCATTTTGTGCAGTTTTTATGCAGGCTGTTTAAACTGGCACCTGCCTGTGTGTGGTTGTAAAAAAAAAAACAACAAAAAAAAAACCCTGTCACGAGCCAAAACCAACTGCGGGGGAGTGTTTTTATTTGATTTGTCTACTTATCTGTCCATACATAAGCTCCACTTCTACATCCATCATTCCAACAGGCTGTGTCCTCAATTTATTGTGTTCATTGGGTTTTCAGCTTCACAAAGACCCGAAACGAGAAAAACTGTCATGCAAAGGAGGTCGGTTGGAGGGGACCTGAACTTCCAACCTCACAAATCCATCATCCATCTAAATGAGTGCTGACTCAGCCCTGTGAGTGCCGAGGAAGTGTCTTGGAAAGCTGACATTTTCCGACAGAAATTTGAAAAATTTCTGTGTGTGATGTAAATTGCTGAGCCATCAAGAAGCTTTTTTTTTTTTTTTTTTTTTTTTTTTTTAAACAAATTCTGTTTAATTTGCCCCGAAGCTCATGTTGTGATAAACAGTAATGGCACCCAGATTGCTGGAGGTGCAACAGATTTAACAACCTGCCTCTTCTCATCATCTTTCATATTTAACCCCCTGCTCCCCCACACTGATTATTTCAACAGTGAGACTCTAATACTGGCAAATGTGTTGCACATACTGTTTGTGCCATAACCTCATAATTGAACAGCCGCGCTTTTAATTAACATTTTAATGTGACCTTGGAGCTCAGTTAAAGAGCACTCTTATTAAAAGGCGAGTTGATCCAGACAACCTGATGGGCACATGATATGACAAACTCAGTGTCCCTTTATGAGCTGAGTGTGCCACCAACTAGTCCACAGACAGTGTGTGACACTAAATGTGCCAAAATAAATAATAGTAGTAATATATAATGATGACTTATCAGTATGATTATATTGATGAAAAAGTAACAATTCTGTGTTTTCTCAGTCGCAGTAATCTCTGATAAATGGTTTATATATGATGTAAAACAGTTCATTACAAAGAGAGAAAGGAAAACCATATACATCTATTTGGTCAACCCAGCTCTAGCATACATGATGGTTCAAAAGGTCGACTTCTGGGTCAAGGTGACAGAAAAATTGCAGTATACTAGCTCTCAATTGTAAGTGAATACATATAAAATTGTATATTTCTGTGTATTTTATGTATTGAAATTGATCAGTTTTAAACTGTGGATTAATCTAGGACATCCAGTTTTCCTAGATTCAACCCTGTTTGGACAACCAGTTGTGCTCCAAATTTTGATCATTTGATTGGAATTTAAACCGATCATATTGTTAATCCTATAAAAATCAATATTGCAACTTGATACACTTATACAGTCAAGGTTTTGATCACTTTCGTAATTTTAGTAGACATAGTACTGTTCAAAAGTTTGTACTCACCCAATAAAAATCCATTTGACCAACTTTTACTAAAAACAAGTATCATAAAACATATGTAAAATACAAGTGAACACATTTAGCTTAGTTGTAGTACTCGAGACCAGTCTTGAGACCACTTCTTAAGGGTCTTCGTCTCGTCTCTTGTCTTGGTCTCGCACAGGGTGGACTCGGGTTTATTGATCAAGACTCGTCAAGACCAAGCCAGCACTAGTAGAATAGAAAAGTAGAAAAGTAGAATGTAGCTGCTGCCTTCCCGGTGTCATGTGGTCTTTGGGACACCTGGAGTAACATCCCCCCTGTACACAGAGAGTGAATGAAGACGACTGGACACACTAGGAAAATTAGTTTTTGTTGCTGTTGCATTTATGTGAAAGCAAACTTAATCTAAAAAAAAAAAAAGATTCTGGTCAATTGGTTCTGTTTTGTTGTGATTTTTCTTTGTCTTGGTCTCGATACTCTCTACTCTCGATAATGTCTTAGTCTCGCTCGGTACAGTCTTGTTTACAACACTGCATTTAGCAACCAAAACATCAAGATATATTGAGTAAATATTCCTTGAAGCAGCAAAACATCCCCAGACCATAACTGCCCCTGCTGTGTTTGACAGTGGGAGTGACAGTCTGAAACATATGTAACCAGAGTGAAACATATCTGTACACAGTTTTTGTTGTGTTTAGATCATCATTGGTTTCATAGGGTGACCCCAAACCTTTGAAAAGCAGTGTATACATACATTTTAAGACAAAACATCACTTCAGCTGACTAATTAAACTCATTTTCCATTATCTATTGTTTCTTCAATAATGTATTCAGATTACATTTTTTAGCAAACTTTTTTGTCTATCAGGCATCATCCATTGTGTAGATACTTGTCTGTACCATTGGTTACCTGACTTCATTTCTAGGTTGTAAGAAAAAACTAACCCCAGTTTTTAGTTAGAACCCTACTATTGGTTATAGCCAATAACCTTAGGATGGTTAAGCTGTTAAGTGAGGCAATAAACTCCAAAACTGCAGTGGCTCTTGTCAGAAAACTCTTGTCTCTCAAAGAGTAGGACTAATTCAATGTGGAGCACTTGCAGGAAAAAATGGGGTTCCATCAACTTTTCCCGACTAATAAAAAATATATAGTTTATATTGCTGATGATGATGCTACTAAGTGCACTTGAAGATGAACTTCATTTATAGACTGTCGACTCATTGAAACCACATTGCATTAAATATTACGCACATGCCACTAGCTTCTTCAGATAAAATCCGAGCATGCCGAATGGATTTTCTTAATGGTACAAAATTGATGGGTGCCACATTCGCTCCAGTGAAACTGATGTCTACTTAACTATAGAACATTAAAACCCTGACATTTTGGCCGAGGAGGCCTGCAGCAATCTACAGTAATACACACCAAAGACAGTGTTAATAGACATAAAGTGATTTGCTGGGGTTGGGCCAATCAAGGAGGCAAATGAGGCAGAGAATGAGTCATGTAGTATAGTTGTTTTATTTGCCTAGAGTAGCATTTTCAGATGAGACACTGAGGGTAAATGGACTGTATATTTTTTTGTTTTGTTTGTGTGGTTTTTCTGAGTCTCTGTCATCATTAGGGTTTTCTTTGTAGTTCTAAGTCTTTTAGTAGTTTTACATTATTTGTTGGTTGGGGGTATTCAGGGGAGCATGTTTAGTGGGAAACTGTTTTGAACTGAGTTTTCAGTTCCAGAAAGAAGAGCTTCAGCTTTGAGTCAGTTACTACTACTATTAATACTCACTTAACACACTCTGTGAACCTAACCTGCACACTGGTAGGTTAGGTTTTCTGAATTTCTGGGTTTTCCTGAATTTGTCCATGTCTCCCCCTCCTGCACAGCCTGAAACAGCAGTGGGTTTCCTTTGTCTGTCAGTCCGATTAATGTTTATGGAAGGATGTGATAAAGGCCCCTTTTAGGGCTGCTGTAGATGTTAAAGGTGCATTATTTCTTGTATTTTTACTTCAGGACCCCTCCTTGAGCTACCACCTTATCGTGGTGGAGGAGTTTGCGTGTACTATTGATCCTAGAAGCTACGTTGTCAGGGGCTTTATGCCCCTGGTAGGGTCACCCATGGCAAACAGGTCCTAGGGCAGGGTCCAAACAAAGTGTAGCTCACACAACCAGTATGATAAGAAACATAAAGGGACTCAAGTTTCTCTCACCTGGATGGGGCTCACTGGGGCCCCCCCTGGAGCCAGGCTTGGGGGTGTGGCATGTTGGCGAGTGCCTGGTGGTCGGGCCTTTGTCCATGGGGCCCGGCCGGGGACAGCCCAAAGAGGCAACTCCAGAGGCAGCAGACAGGTACCGGCAGGCCAAACAGACAACAGGTATGGTGGTCACCAAGGCTAAAACCCAGGCATGGGAGGAGTGAGGCCATGGAGAACAATCTGAAGAGATTCTGTACCACCATCCGGTGTTAAAGGAGGGGGAAGCAGTGCTCTGTCAACACTGTGTATGGTGGGGATGGTGCGCTGTTGACCTCAACTCAGGACGTTGAGGATCGGTGGAAGGAAAACTTTGAAGACCTCCTCAATCCCACTGACACACCTTCCAGTGAGGAAGCAGGGCCTGGGGACTCAGGATGGACTATTCTATCTCTGGGGATGAGGTTGCTGAGGTAGTCAAAAAGCTTCTTGGTGGCAAGCCCTGGGGGTTGATGAGATTTGCCCAGAGTTCCTTAAGGGCCTGAATGTTATAGGGCTGTCATGGTTGACATGACTCTGCAACATCGCGTGGACATCGGGGGCAGTGCCTTTGGATTAGCAGGCCTGGGTGGTGGTCCCTCTTTTTAAGAAGGGGGACCGGAGGATGTGTTCCAACTATGGGGCAATCACACTCCTCAGCGTCCCTTTCAAGGTCTATTCAGGGGTACTGGAGAAGTAGTCAGGTAGTCGAACCTTGGATTCAGGAGGAGCAATGTGGTTTTCAAGGGTGAGGGTCCATGGGAGTTTAAGAATCAACACCTCCAAATCTGAGGCCATGGTTCTCAGTTGGAAAAGGGTGGATTGCCCTCTCCGAATCGGGGACGAGATCCTGCCCAGTGTGGAGGAGTTCATGTACCTCAGGTTCTTGTTCACGAATGAGGGAAGGATGGAGCATGAGATCGACAGGTGGATTGTTGCAGCGTCTGCAGTAATGTGGACTCTGTACTGATCCCTTGTGGTGAAGAGGAAACTGAGCCGAAAGGCAAAGCTCTCGATTTACTGGTTGATCATCGTTCCCACCCTCACCTTTGGTCACGAGCTTTGGGTAGTGACCGAAAGGACAAGATTGCGAGAACAAGCGGCTGAAATAAGCTCCCTCCATAGGGTGGCAGGGCTCTCCCCTAGAGATAGGGTGAGAAGCTTGGTCATTCGGGAGGAGCTTGGAGTAGAGCCGCTGCTCCTCCACGTTGAGAAGATCAGATTAGGTGGCTTGGGCATCTAATTAGGATGCCTCCCTGGTGAGGTGTTCAGGGCACGTCCCACCGGTAGGAGACCCCCCAGGAACACCCAGGGCATGCTGGAGGGACTATGTCTCTCGGCTGGCATATGAACTGTTTGGGATCCCCCGAGAAGAGTTGGTAGAAGTGGCCAGGGAGAGGGAAGTCTAAGCAGGGAAGCCCTTCCCTGCTTAGGATGATGCCGATGCGACCCGACCCCCAGATAAGTGGAAGAAGATGGATGGATGGATGGATGGATGGATCGATTTACTTAAGGAGATTCTTCTAAGACCCCAACTAGATGTGTTTTCATTCTCTTAAGGTGAAAATACTCATACTTGAATGAACCAATTCAGATCAGGGATTCTGAGTATCCCATCCAAACACAGTTGTACATCAACTCAGAGTTTAGGTTTAGACTCAGAATTTGCTGAACTTCCTTTTTGGAATACCTCCACTGTTTGCATCTCTTTGTTGTGTTGCATTTCTTGTAAGTATCTGGGCAGTAGTTTAGCATCTGTTTGTAGTTGTTTTAAAGTGTCTTCAAAGCTACTTTGAGTCCCCTTGTTGCTATTTTGAGAGTTTTGTAGTTGTCTTGCATGCCTTTGCAGCTTTTTTGATGTGTGTCTTGATGTGTGTTTTCTCTTTGTAGTTGTTACAGGTCTCCATGTAGTTGTTTCAGTGTCTTTTTGGCTTAGCAATGTATTAATACACAATAGTATGAAGTGTCTTGTGGATCAAATTCTGTATACTATTCAGACAATGAGAGAATAGATAGAAGCAGCTAAAACTCTCTGCTGGAGATTGGGAGACTGACCTTTAAATTTCAGTTTGTGGGTCATTATACATAGATGGTGTTGAGATGTAATAGAGAAGTTTTAAACAGTCATAAGTAAATTTGTTTCCTCAGCAGCTTCAGGGACACCTGCCATGCTTTAACAACGGATGAAGAGGCAGCACACTAATTGTTGGTGGTGGTGCTCAACCCACAAACACTACAACTGTATAACCATTAAGTCCCATTTCTGTTTTGGGGGAGGATTGAGCCAAAGAAGGCGTATCATCAAATGAAAGAAAGAAAGAAAGAAAGAATGAAGACAAAATGGGTAGACCATTTACACTTCACAACAACCAGAGTGCAGCGTAATTGCAAATAAATTAGACGGATGATGAAAACACCACTTTTATAGAGAGTCAGCATTTACATAATATCTTCACACTTCAGCGGAGTCTGCAGATAAACTAAGCATGCTTTAATTCTCCTGTCTTTGAATGCTTTAAGGGGCACTTCAGGGGGAGCAAAATCCTGGTTCATTATGCACATCATAGATTCTCTAATTTGCTGAGCCCGGGACCGTGGATGACGAAGCACAGGCTCTCATGCGGGAAACCATCCCATTGTAATGCTTGGGTGTTACTGTCATCATGAGGGGACCCAGCAGATATATTTAGAAGCCCTGAACCGAAACTCAAGGATTTTAGTCGTTGCCGATGACTCAGCAGGTGCTGGAACAGCATGAACAAAAGGTGAGTTCTGGTGGGAACATTAGGAAGACTGAGGAGATCTACATTCAAAGAGCAATTTAGTTACCCCACCTTTCTAACATGTAATATCAGAGTGCAGTACAAATGTAAGAACACAACAAGGGCTCTAAAATTATGGAGGCTAACTAATGCTATATGGAAGAGCACCTTTGGCATTTTGTATCCTGCTGCTCCAAGTCCGACAACATGGAAGTTGTATCGTAATAATCAACCCAAAACCAGAAACAAGAGATTATACATACAGATGACATCAACAAAAGGGCACATAGCACCATCATGGTGTTTAATGGTGTGAGAGAAAAGCTTAATATGGTCTTGTTAGTAGCACTATGACTATCGGCTTTAATGGCTCTCATTATAGAGAGAGAGGAGGATGGAAAGCTTAACACTGTCTGTTAGGTTCAGTATCGCTATGGCTCTAATGACACTCATTCACATTGTTCAACTGATTACGCCTCGTTTGTGGGAGAAAGAGTGAAGCTGAGAGGAGAAGAGGAAGAAAGAGAAAAAGAAAAAGGATGAAAGAGGAAATTGACATAGAGAGAGAAGTTCAAGAGAAAGTGTGAATGTGCTGCAAGTGCCAGACTCAATACATCATTTATCAGAATTACAAGGAAGAATTACATTGCACACATTCTCTTTCAGCTGCGCACACACACACACACACACACACACACACACACACACACACTCAAACACACACTGTGATCCAAGTGGGGAGCCAGTTAGCTGCTCGACCATCCTGGCTGTAAAATGCTAAAGAGGCACTAATGTGTGTGTGTGTGTGTGTGTGTGTGTGTGTGTAGTTCAACTGTGAAAAAGTGAATAAGAAGTTCTCGGCAGAACTTTAAAAGCACTACATGCACTATATGAGTATTTCAGATGGCATGTGTTCAAATGTGTATTTTGCATGATTATGTGTCACTTTATATCAGCAGCAAGAATAGAAAACAAAGAACAAGGTACAAATCTGGCAGAAAATACAAAAACATAGATAAAAGTTTTTAAGAAAAATTCAAAGAAGAATAAAAACATTCACATAAAAACATGGAAAGTTATCAAGATTCAGTGGTTATTAAGGATGTGGACACTGCAAACTACAGTCTGAGCTCTCCGGATGCACTGGTACTTGCACCACAGATGAATATTTAGCAAGGATGAGCGTGAGCTAAGTAAACAAACATGTCCGACCCTGAGCGAATTTATCCTCCTCTGAGTTTCAAATGTAAAGTTTGGCAACACTATGGATTTTACAAGAGAGATCGAGGACTGGACAAGACAGATGCAGTTTGCAAAATGTGCCACGCTGCTGTAAAATACACAGGAAGTACGACTTTTACATCATCACTTGAACCATGTTGAACCATATCATGCTGAACCGACCTGTATCATGACTTGGGTGTGAATTGTATCATATCACATTACAAAAAAACCCCAAAAAATTACAAAAAAATTACAAAAGGCCACAGATGTATCTTTAATATATCAGATTGGAGACATTGTATTGAGATGCGTATCATATCGGCCTTATACCTAATGGTGCATTTACACTGGTACCTACTCACTTCGCTTCACCTCAGATCGCTCGGGATCGGCCCCCCTCGGTTGCATTTACATTGCAGTGGATAGTCCCTCCTCCGTAGCTGGCCGTCATTCATGACATCATCTTTTATGCGATTCTTTCGTTTCTGACCGGGCCGTCCAGCTACCGCTGAATTTTTTCATCGGCGACTAATGACAGAAAGGTTTGCACCTCGTCCTGAGTCCATGGGGCAGGATTTCTAACAAATGCCATTTCTCTTCTTGTTGTTGTTTGAAACATGTCTGCACGGTTTGCCGAAGATTTAAAAATGGCGTGTTTGCGGGGACAGATTACGTGCCGCGCAGTAATGGCGCAGTGACCATTCCGACCAATAAGATTTTAGTACCTGCTCCGACCTGACCTGGTACTTTTTTTGGAACCGCAGGAGAGGAGGTACGAAAAGTTGTACCTGGTACCAAGTTCCAGGTACTTTTTTGCCAGTGTAAATGCACCAAAACCGAAGCAAAGCGAGTAGGTATCAGTGTAAATGTGCAACCCAAACCTGCCCTGTGTGTGTGTGTGTGTGTGTGTAGCATAGTGTACAGAAGCAGTGGTGGTAGTAGCAGTGGCTAAAGATATGACAGATATGTGCAGTACTATGGTATATTTCTGTTAAACAGTCTAACTCTTGGTATGAATGACCTGCAGTAGCGTTCCTAGCATGAGATTCAGTAAAGTTGGTATCACCACAGAGAAACACACAGTAAACAAGAGCAATTTTGATAGAATGACAGAAAAATGGACAGACAAAGCAAAAGGATGAAGTTGAGAGAGATTATTAAAAAGGTAACACAGCTTCAGTATCAATATCTGAATCTTGGGCAAATCTTAAGTAAAATAACCTCCATGTCACTTAGAAATCTTTCCAAGGAAAATACCCAAAAGCACTGCATGTCTTGTTTTCTAAACATATCTCCAGCATTACAATGTGGATCTATTGAGAAATTCACCACTGTCTGAGTGGGCACCTAAACATTAGATGGCATTAAATATTGAGCAGGAAATGGTCTCCAGAGGATTGAGCTGCATTTTAGCTAAACTGGAAATTGGCGAGTCCAATGAAAACCTTTGTTGTTCTCATATTTTGCACTGATTTAATAAAGTTCAAGCTGTTTTGTTTTTATTGCTATTAGTTATATAAAAGTGCATTTGCAAACATTTTTATTTTTTCAGATGAACGATCTACGTTTGGTCATTTGTAGTTTTCAATTTAACAATTAAACTTTAACTTATTTCATTTCAACCATTCATGACTTTCAGGTAACTATTTAAATACTGCTGTTAGCTAACTCTTACAGGTATTTATCATTACTTTCATCTAACAGTTACAAGTATGTATCACCTGACTTTTGAATCTTGAATATCAGTTTATCTACTCTCAACTACCTTCTACCCAGTTAGTTCAAGTTCAAGTTGTTTTTTGTCATTTGCAGGTTAAAGAGAGACACCACCTTATTTACTGCTTTAATCTATTTATATCAAAATTCACTTGATACTTTTTATCTATTACACCAACCTTAAGATTTGAACAGTTATGCATTGGCTGAAATATCATTAGGTCAAAATCTTAATGTGTCCAATTCTCTTGTTTATGACCAAAAACAACAAATCAGATTTAGTGCCTATAAACAAATGTTACATGGTTGATCTAGTGTAGCTCTGTTATAACCAACCTACACAAAACATCCTTCAAAATTTCTAACATGTGAAACAACAATGGTGAACATGAAAACATTACACCTGCTAAAAATCACCAACAGGAAAAAAAAAACCCACTAGTGTGTACAACACAAAAACTAGTGTGTAAGCTCAACTCCTAAGTAAGTGATGTATGTGTCACCACTATTGATCAGAAGTGCTATAAATCCCAGCAGATACACCAAGGCCATTTTGTGATCCTGACAGTAAAAACCCATTTATTTATTTTTTATCTTTGAATGAACTACTGTGGCATGAAAACATCTTATTGCTTTCATTTTTGCTTTGTGCGACAAGCATAACTGTGCGGCGCTCGCTGTGTAGCAAAGTGAGTGCATATCAAAAAGCAACTATTTCCTGCTACTATTACTCATCGTGAAGCAGAATTACTTTCATGGTCGGGTTATTTGTCAGATTACTTTTGGGGTTTTCATTTATTTTCCATTGTAGTGGTAAGTTTCTGTTGCTGAGCCGGAGATGGAGGTTAGTTATAATGACAACTATTTTACAAATGACAGGGAGCTGGGGGTATTTCAGAAACAGCATATAGAAGACACCTATAAGCATGTCTAACCAGTAAGACCGTCAGACTAAATATATTTGACTGTCTGAGGATTGAAGATTATTCTTAACAGTATGGATGCTCTGGGCTGTACACCGTAGCCCTCTTGTGGTAACATAGCAACAGCAGTGGTGGACAGTAATGGAGTACATTTATTTGAATACTGTACTTAAGTACATTTTTTCAGTATTTGTACTTTACTTGAGTATTTCAAAGGCAAATATTGTAATTTGGACTCCACTACATTTTGTCGAAGTATGTCGTTACTTACTTTATATACAGTCTATGCTGGCAAAGCGTTTCAGGCAGTTTGTCCAGGTAGAGTTACCGTCGCGCATGTGCGAATCGGCAGGAAGTGACCGGCAGCGAACTGAACAATAAAGAGGGAAGACACAAAACAGCACGGTTTTGTATTTTACATTTTTTTTTTAAAACGCTATATAGCATGTTAGCCTCTCGATGGGAAATCTGAAAACAAAAAAGCAAGACCGAACAGTCAACCAACAAAATATTATGCACACTCTGCAGGAAGGAGTTTTCTTTTCATCGAAGCACTTTCAGTTTAAAATACCACATTAACAGGAAGCAGACGTTAGTCGGGGATTGACTCGGGCACTGAGAACAATACAGCAATGTACTGATAGCAGAAAATGTCCTTTTACTTTGTACTTTTGAATATTTAAGTATTTTTAAATGCATGTACTTTTGAATACTTAAGTATTTTTAAAGGTAAGTACTTTAATACTTTAACTTGAGTAAGATTTTGACCAATAACTTTTATAGTTGAGTAAGATTTGACTATGAGTATCAGTACTTTGACTCAAGTACTGAAGTTGAGTACTTTGTCCATCACTGATTGTTAATGAAACAGAAAGTGCCTATTGGAGCATTTTCAGCTGCTGCACATTATTCTAACCCATCAGAAGTCACCTACTTGATATTCTTAACACAGTATATTCAGATTTCTAGAAACATTTAATCATCATGTATAATTATTAGACTATATGTATGTACAGATGAGAGTTATTAATTTGCTTTCAATAGGATGATTTTCAAATGCAAATCTTCCTAATTACAATAATCCAACAAATCAGTCAGTGGCACTGATTTTATTGAACCTGTTCTAAAAATTCTCAACTGCAGCTCTGTTAAAATTTTACGCTGCTGAAATGAAACACAATGATGCTACATCTGTTTTAATGACTTTATTCTTGGTGCTCTCTTCATCGAATGGGTGACTGGGGAACCTACTAAAAATTAGGTGGCAGATCTCTCTTTGCAGGCAGGCACCTCCAGGATTTAATAGAGTTGATGCGTTTAACAAACATAGATAACATTTATTTCCATTTGTTTGATATTATGCGTCAAACCGTATTTGAATAGTTATTGGGAGTGGTTGGATATGGCACAGCCATACAGAGCATGCTGATGTCAGATCCTCTGCTGTGCCAACTACTGTGTTCATGGTTTTTATTTAAAATGCTGGCTTGCTTCACATTTGCTGAATAATACAACTGGGACTGAGATTAATGGGAATGTTATAGTTTAAAAAGGACCTATTATGTTCATTTTCATTATATTTTTAGTTTTGGCCTTTGGAGTAGTTTTGCATAGTTCACAGAAGTTAATATTTAGCTTATAATGACCATTTATGCAGCCCCTGATTTCATCCTCTGTCTGAAATGAGCTGTATTGATAGTTTCACTTTCTATTACTCACATCAGGGAGAGTGACATAGGTGGACACTCCAGCAGGACAGTCTATACTGTGAACAAAGTAACTTTTAAAACCAGTCCGAACGTTTGAGTCTGATCCAGAATCTGAAAGTGGACATCATGAACACTCACTGCAAGAAAGATGACACCAGGATGTCTCTAGTTGGTAAATATCACACCCATTAGCAGCTTATTGTGGCACTTAAAGATGGTTTCAGTATTTTAATAACAAGCCATACGTATAATGTTTCCAATGTATATCCATATTAATTAGTGCACGCTTGTAGAAAATGCAGATTGAAGTGCAAACTATGGCCGCTGTGATATACTGAAGGTAGCGTAGCGAGTAAAATTTTAACGACTGTACAGTATATCCGTGCAGTTATTTATATGCTGCAGTACTTGAAATAAATAAATGTATCTGGAGAGAGAGCAATTTTCATGAGGCTGCAGACTGAGCACTTTTCTCACAGAGATTACTTTAACATCACTTTACCTCCTACTTTGAAACTTTGACCATGTGCAGTATGAACACCCAACACTGTAAAACTGTGTTTAGAAAAGAAAACATGGAAAAGCAGAATTGATCCTCTTAAAGATATTTTGTCAAAACCAAAGAGGGTTTTAGCCACAGGGATGTCACCCATTGGACAGTGTTGTGAAGTCTAAAGTTTAGCATTTGGTAGTTGCCATTTTTTTCAGCCAGAAGTGATCATATTGGGATGAGTTGAAAGAGGGAGGGGTCAACCTGACTACTGCTATCCTCTTGTAACCCGCCACTCAAATTTTTCTGCTGTAAATTTGTATATTTTAACATGAGTGTCTGTGGGAGTTGATTTACTATTAGAGAGAGCCTCAAGTGGCCATTCAAGGAACTGCAGTTATTCTTCAAACTTGTAGGTTTACACTTCCAGCTGAGACATCAACATCAGGGTCAAAAAGCTACAAATAAAATGTATATATGACAAGATATAAGCAGCAAAAATGTTATGACTGTAGATTGTTGTGTTATGTGGTATACATAATCATGAATAATGGATACAGTTAATATTATAGAAAATTTGTTGATGCGTCGCATTGTCGTGTAAGTAAAAATCTTAACTGCGGAAACTCCGGTTTTAGGGGTATGATTAAGATTTATTTCCTTTTGAAAATATACCCATAAATTTGTCATATGAAAACAATTATACAACCGTGAACATTTTATCACAACAGGATCACACAAGTAAACACCCACGTCCCTGCATTACAAAGAATTGCCCTTAATTGTTTTACTGTTTTTTTTTTTTCTAAACATTTAAAACATTTTTAATCCAAATAAATAAATAAAATAAACAATACAAGATTTCACTACAACTTTTCAAATTGCCATCTATTAAATAAACCCAGAACTCCTTGATACCCCCCAGGGAAGAATCTGGACAAGCTAGCTTGAAGTGGTGCGATCAAAGAAAAATGAGAAGGGAGGGGGGGGATTCAACCCATAAATCTGTGAAGCTCAACTT
>OOFC01049196.1:17558-27770 GCA_900323345.1 Pseudochromis fuscus | reverse complement strand
TGCTCTTCATCTTAGTGGAGCCGAATTTAGTGGCGGCGAAGGTGGCAGTGGTGAAGGTTAAGGGCTGGGTGGAGCGCGGCATGAAGGATGGGCTCACGGCAGCGGACTGCCCGAAGGGAGGGGAGGGGGAGCTGGACTCAGAGGAAGCCCCAACGGGGTCGCTGATTGGCATGAAGACCTGGGCCTCGGGATTAAAGCTGTTCTTGATCTCCTTGTCCAGCTCCGACCCGTTTTCATTGTTATCATCCACATAAAGCACCTTGACCGGTCCTTTCTCCCCAATCTGGTAGGAAACCTCAAACGGGTCAATCCACACACTAAGGTCCTGAGGGAGATTATTCCGGACGTCTTCGATGTCCAGCCCACTCTCTTTGGCTGCCTGCTCCACCACAGGGTCCACCTTCTCCCCTACGTGGATGCACCTGAACCCCGACCCTTTGTATGGCTTATCCGGATACCAGTGGCCTTCATATTTCTTCTTCAGCTGCCTCTCGAGCTCTTCACCGAAGATATTCACACGTCGTCGAGGGAGTTTGTTGTATAAATAGGAAATAATAAAGTTGAGTGCTACTTGAATTTCAAGCTGCATAGCTGCTTCAGTGGCGAGAGCGATTCTTTAACCGTCACAGAGTTGCTTGTTGTTTTTCTGAGCGTTGCAAAAACCTCCAAGGCAGCAGTGATCAGTGTAATGAAAAAACTCTGAGCGCTTGTTGCCAAAACAAATATCCTTCAGAGTCAGGTTCAAGATCCTGGAAGGAAGGAAAGAAAGGGGGAAATATTAAGAAGCTGGTTATATTACAGTGCAACACAAGACCTCCATGATCAATGACATTTCACGTGCATATCCACCCCCTCCCTCCTCTGTACAATATCAACAGCTATAAATAAACACAGACCACTGACTCAGAGACGGTGTCAGCAGTGTGTGTGTGTGTGTGTTCCCCAGCGGTCCAGTGTGACAGATAAACGCACCCATGGGTGACCTCTGTGGAGGGCAGGTGTCAATAAGTCCGAACAGCAGCATTTTCGATTGCCTCATATTGGCACGCGGACATGTTTAGACAAAACTACTGCCTCGAGCGTCAAAGTGGGAGTACGTTATCTTTTTATATCCCCTCCACCAGCAGCAAAGGGCTATTCTGGTGCGTTCACGGACCCAGCTACAGTAGGTAGAGATAGGAGGGGAGGGGGGGGGCAGCGAGCTCGCTACGAGGATTGCTGTTACATAATCATCATTCAAAGTCTAACCACGACCATAAAGCACTAAAGCGAGAAGACAACGGATTAATTACATGACGACACGGACATTAAGTCCTCACCGTCTCTCTCTCTGTCCACGGTCGGCTGTGACATTACCGAGGAGCTAGCATTAGCTGGCAAACTAAACGAAGGGTGTGAACAGCTAGCTATCTGGATACTGTTAATGTTTAGCAGCTCGACCAGCTGGTTATCAGTGGTAACCCCTGCGGTGACACGATGTGCAGCGAGCAAAGGACATAAAAAATAAAACCCCTCAGCTACAACAAGAGGGTTAACGGTGAGTTAGCTAAAATGTTAACGCTTCCAGAGGAGGAAAATCCACATTAATCTGAACTGACAGGCAGCTTGATCGATGGCAAGCTACGTAGCATTTTAATTAGCTTGGGATATTCGACAATAACACAACGTTCATCGGGTGTCACCGTTTGAAAATCAATAGGAGACGTCGAGGAACTGCTCACACCTTTTTCAGCTAGTGACAGGTTAATGTTATGGCGACGTTTCGTTAGTATTTACTTACTAGGGAATTCACAGCAGGTCCTTCTTCTTCTTCTTCTTCTTCTTTTTCTTCTTCCACAGTACGCTACAGGAAACTTGTATAGAGATAGAAAATGTCTCAGTAATGCTCCAGGCGATTTGTGTTTTCTTCTGTGGAGTTTATTTGAATTCCGAGTCACAGGCTCACCGAGATAACTCCCCACAGCCTGGGAGTTTTTACAACTCTGCCCTTTAAAACTTGGGCTGCTTTGTTTTTATAGTAGTCCTCCGCCACGGACATGAAGGAGGTGGTGATGCGGCTCGCAGAGGTCAACACCCAGTAACGTGTTCTCATTGGCTGAGCCCCGTGTCGTCACCAACAGCCACCTCAACTCCAGCTCTGACTGGTGGATTGTGTGCTCAATCAACCGCAGGGTTCTATTTACGGTAGTGGTTTGCCTTTCATGTGCTCTGGACTACTTTATCGGAGCTGGTTTTAGGAAAAAGAAATGCCCTTTGAAAGCCTCGGAGCAAAATAAAAACCCTAACAGACTATTTTAAAAAAATGTAACAGCAACATGATTGAAGAATAACAGACTGACACATCTTTAAATGTCTGTTCTCTGTGATAACACACCCTCTGGAAGGTCCTCTGTGCTCTGAGGTTGTGCTCGGTTGTGCATGAAACGCAGGGCTGAACAAGGACTCTATTGTGATTATAATGCTCAGTAGTGTGTATAATTATTGTTGCCAGCCAGAGACGAGGCTGAAATGAAACCACGTTCAGCTCCTGTCTTCCCACTACAGGGTTAAACAGAGGCAGATAGGCTTTGTGGCGGAGGAACACACCTGTCACTGGTTGTGTTCCTTCCTTCTCACCAATGACATTTTGATGTTCCCTGAGCCAGCTGGAGCTGTGTGTCTAAACCTTCCCCTACTGACAGGGCTGTGCTATGATACAGCACTATTTCTACCTCTTCTCAACAATACTCGTGTAAATATTGTCATTGTTTTGCTGCTGTGTGCCTCCTTTTTAAAATGTCTGAATAATTATTACACAATGGCTGTTCTCTGATGCCTGCGTGCCGGCTACTTGTTTTTAGCAGCTGTGCGGTGCAGGGCTTAACCCCCCCCCCCCACTCTCGTCAGGCCTGAGGTGTCTGACGCCACAGCCCGTTCTTACCTAACATGGGCTCCTGCACTCTGGTGTTTGCACAATAAATACAATGCCACATGAATTATACAGCTGTGAGGGAGGTGGTAGAAGGGCAGGAGAGGAGGAGGAGGAGGAGGAGGAGGAGGAGGGCACAGACTGTTCTTTAGAGGAGACACTGAAGTAGCTTCAAAACCACTCAGTGCTGTATGCCATGTCTGTATGATGTTAAATTTGAATGCTGATTTACAGGAGAGCTGCCAGCTACTTACAGACTCTCTGGAGGGACCAGCAGGAGAGTCAATATAATTTCAGAGGCCCATGATCAATATGAATCAATAATAATTCATTTAGATAGTCTGTGGTCCAAGTCATGCGCCTCACTAAATTGAGGCAGAAGGAATATTTAAAAAATGGACACCTTCCACCTCCCATTGCTCTGCTAAAATTAACATATATTTAATAAGTACATTATTAATTTTAGCAAAACATCCGAGCGGCCTTGAGCAGCCGGCCATATCACCAGGGAGAAAATGTGCTTTCAGAGGATGTATGGAGTACAAAGAGACGGCAAGCAGAGGCAGCCTTAGTCTTTTAAGTGTCTCTTTAAGTGTGGTTTTTTTTTTTTAATTAATAGGATTACTCCCTTTGTCAGACTTCACAAAATAATGCATAAGTTAACCCATATGTGTGCACCAGGAGCTTAATTTACCAGTGCCACGGTTCACGTTCAGCTCTGTGCTGTAAACAAAGTGCGATAAACTGGAGGGCTGCAGGATGCTGCAGGCACAGTAGAGAGTTCTTCCAGCCTCCAGATTGAGTCTCAGCAGGGGTGAGAGATGAGTTCCCCCCCACACCCCACTGCCACCACCACCAACGAGGAGCGTGTGTGATGGATGACCTGAACACAAACTAAACACACGGTAGGGGCCTTGGAGACAAACCAAGGCCACCAGAGCAGGGCAGGCTTTTTTCCCCATCTGAAAGCATGAGAAATACGTGACTATGACCAAATGTTTAGACATGTTTAAATCTGCACTATGGGCTGCATCAGAGTTCAACACCAACAGGTCCACAATGTTCAGGCCACAGACTGTTTATAGAAATGGACGAAGCAAGTGTGACGTCACCTCTTGGTTTGTGGACTCTCGCTTTGATGCCAGGAGTTTGGTATTTGGAAAGGTCCATGTTGGTTGTTTGAAGCCAGAAGTGACCATATTTGGAAATGAAGGGAGGCGGGTCTGAACCTGAGGTCACTGTCCAGTGTGTATGAGGCTGGAGTTCAGCACTGGATGCATCAGGACACATTAGTGTTCACACTACAAAAAATATGTGTCCAGACCACCTCCACATGTGGTTTGAGTGATTGGATCTCAATGTGTTTTTGTGGTTGTTCACACTCTGATTTAGTGCTGTCCACTTGTGATCCGATCACGTATGAACAGCTCCGACCGTGCCACTGCCCGTCCTCCAGCTGTGGGTAAGGACGTGTTAGTTTTGGCTGTGGATAGGTGGAATTATCCCACACTGTGCCTAACAATGACTTATTTGTTATTCTCCACCAGAGTATGGATGTGGTGCGCCGTGAACGTTTCCTCCTGTTGTTGTGAGTCTGTCTGGCCGGGGACCCGGAGGTAAACACAGCTAATGAAGTGAGATGTTTTAACATGACTCATGCAAATTTTTTAGTGAAGTCAGTCCACATAGACATTTTTCACCCCCTCTCTTCACAGCGCTGTGAAATCCTTTTCTCTTCTCTCTGGCTTTGTAGCTGCGCACCAGCTCCTAGACGAGGTCAGCAGAGTTTAATTTGATGTGTGTACCACCGTGTACCCAATACTTGAACTGAAATTAAATCTTACATTAGACATTGAGAATATGTGCCACCCTGTGCTTGCTTACTACCAAGAAAAAGTTGAAAAAATACTCCAAAGATTGATTTTATGTGGAGAGAAAGTGAGTTTTGGCACACTGAATTAATAGGACTGGCACAAAGGCTCTGCTCATGTGAACATGCTGTATAATAAAAGCTGTCACAGGCAGCATTCATTTCTTTTGGTTATTTGACTAACACTGCGAGAGCTCAGATAGATTTATTAGATCCTGCTCTTTCCAGTCGACTTCAAAGCTCCGACGATGCTCGAAAAGATGACTTCACCCTTTCATGCCCCACATGTGGGCTTCCTTTGTATCTCGAGTTCAGAATATTCACCTGGAGGACAAAGCAGCAGCTTTTTTTATTACCCTTTTCAATTTCAGGTTATGGTAACTTGTGTAGAAGTGTTCTTTCTTTTTTCTAATGCTGGTTGTGCTGCTTCTGAGAAGATGAACATGTATAATTCAAAACACAGGCCACATATGAACAGACTGCTCTAACAAACTACAGGCTCCTACCTTTGCTGTTCTTCATTAAATCCTGTGCCCCTGAAGAAACATCCACTTATTAAACTTTTTACTATCCTCTAGTCAAGTGTAGCAGTATTAATCATTTAGTAAAAACATCGACAGTGATCAAAACATGGAGTCGCTGCGATATTTAATGTTTTTATCCTAATGATGTATTACTTTGTTGTGTGTGAGCAAAAGGTATCACATCATAAACCATGTTTATAAAAATGGACAAAGCAAGTGTGACGTCACCCAGTATTTGAATGTCACCATGTTGGTTGTTTGGAGCCAGAAGTGACCATATTTGGATAAGAAGGGAGGAGTGAGGAGGCGGGTCTCACCCTTGAACACGAGAACACTCGTCAACGTATTAGACTTGAGCTAATTGGTGAATGAGCCTCCAAACCACCTGTAAATCATTGTAGACTAGACCTGTCAATCAGACCCACCCCGCCCCTAACTCTTCCCTTTCTCTCAGTCTAATATCTCCTTCATGATGATGATGATTTTTAGATGGACCAGATCACTGAGAGGAAGAGTTGACTTTAGATAATGACATCAGAATGACTTGTAGAAAAATTGTATTGATGAAGCCAGTGGAGGAAAGCAAATGAAGCCAATGCTGAAGTGCAAAAAACTGCAATACTCCTGATGGCCACAAGATGCTGGCTCCAAAACAATGGTTATTTTCAATCCTGAAATACTCAGTCAGTACATTTTTCCCACAAGTCATTCTCATTTAAAGTTAATTGGTCTGTTCTCCATTGAGACTGGCTATGATGTCCAGTCAGGTTCAAGGGTCAGACCCGCCTCCTCACTCCTCCTTTCATATCCAAATATGGTCACTTCTGGCTCCAAAAAACCAACATGGCAAATATCGACCTCCTCTCTTCAAAACCACCGGGTGACGTCCTGCTTGCTTTGTCCATCTCCACGCACAGTCTGTGGTTGTAATGCTAACAATTTAAAAACACAGATGACCTGTAGTTCAGCTGCTATTACTTTTGTGTTTGTCCCATTTCACATTTGTTTGTTGCAACCCCCTCTTCAATCACAAGCGCCCCCTCAGCAGTCGTCTGTAAATACACTCCCTGTGCATGTATATCACTCACCAGCTAAATAAATGTGATCCTGTGCGGAACAGAAGTTTTACTGCTCTGTTATTGAAATACAGTCATACCCGTGGAAGAGGAGGCGGCGCTCAATTAGTATTCATAGCAGCTCTGTACTGATAGCAATCTAAGATTACGCTGCTCACTGGAATTTATAGCTTCATGCACACATGCACAAGCACCTGCTTTATACTTCCCCCTAAATTCAAAAGGAACGACGGTCTTTAAACACTCGGAGATGAAAGCAGCTGAAGGCAATCTATCTGTATGTTTAGAGGAATGGTTTAAAAGTTTAGAAAATGAGTCTTTGCTGTGGTGGACGAGGGTCTTGCTGCTTCGTTTTGAGTTGTTTACAAGTGCTGTGGCAGGCGGAGAGGTTGGGGTGGGAGGGGTCAGAGGGCTCTTCTTCACACCAGTGCCAGGAATGTCATTAATACAAGCAGCAGTAATATCTGCCCCCCTTCCTCCTCCCTCTCATACCTACATGCATGGACAAACACAGACATTGCTCTGTGAGTCTGAACCTATGTGTACTCACCATACATCTGCAGAGGTGGATGAAGCAGTGTTTATGTGGAATAATGAACACATTCATTGCACACGCAGCACCCAGCGGTTTCATATTTGAGCCGGGTTACGGTGTTTTGACCCCTGGAAAGATTCATATCAAGCCATCTGGAGGAGAAGGAAGGTTACACAATAGGGGATCAGCTGCGCTCCTTCCATTTAAATACCATTCTGCTCTGCTATTTGGTTTCATGTCGGAGGATTATGTTGAGCATGCTGGGTGCTGTGTCATGAATCAGCCGGCAGAACAGAACATTAAGCCTAATAACACGGGCAGCGTGGCATGGAGACAAGATCACTGTGTGTGTGTTTTTATGTTTTATTTTGCTGCCCTGCTCACACGGAGCGCTGCGTGGCAGAGCTGTGCCCTTGCAGTCACATCGACTTTTTGAGAAATTCAATTACGCTCCGAAATGAACAGCCAGTGCTTGTGGATAGAATGGGTTTGGGAGTGAGAGCCATCTATTGCTGTAGGAATGTGTCACACATCCATGAATAGGGAATGGAGTGCGCTACAGTAGGCAGGCTGTCCCTGTCATTGTGATTTGTATTTTTGCCCCCCCCCTTCGCTCGCTCCTCTTCCTCCAGTTGGACTGTAACCTTCTCCCCCGCACCCGGTGCACACTCCTTTAAGCAGATTTCTGTCCTCTCCCCTCCTCTGTGTGGGTGAGATCCTTCTCTTCTGGGCAGGCATTGCAGCCGGTGATGTCAGACTATGTGAACACCGTGCATCATCATCATCATCAGCATCATCATCATCATCATCACTAGATATTAACAGAAACATTTGCATGTACGAACCCGAAGACATCCTCAGAAACACTGCTTTTTCACATCAGCGTGCGCGGAGCCAGGATTTGCACAGATCCTCTATTGAGGAGCTTTCGATTCTGTTTGCCAGAAATGATGTCAATGTAGTCATGGCAACTATTCTTACACATTACCCCATGCTCTTCCACAGTTAGAGTAGCACTCAAGTGCTATTTTTCTGACAAATGTCAGATTTCATCTCTTAAATGGCAGCAAGGCTTTAGTTTTTTTGTTTTTTTTTAATGGTTCGTGGATATGAGAGAAACAACAAACAGAGATGTGACGGTCCTGCCTTCGTACACAGCAGCTGACCAGGAGGAGAGGGAGTAATGAGGTCCTGATCACTCACGTGTGGAGAGGCTAATGGGGAGTGCTGCTCTCCACTTCTCTTCTATGTATTGTAAACGTCCTAATGGGAGTCCAGGAGGCTCCTGCTTTGTACGGTGAATATTTAGTGAATCATTCATGAAAAGTGATGGAGAAAAATTTGTGCAGTGTTGGAGCAGTATCAGCAGCAGCAGCAGCAGCAGGATCAGGATCAGAGAGCTGACACAGTGCTGTTTAGGGTAACAAGAGAAGGTGGAGCCATATTTCGCTGATGGATGTCCTTTGATAGAAATGGAGAAAGGTGATAGGCCTGGAAAAAAAAAAAAAAAGAAGCGTGAGAACACGAAAAAGAGCCGCGATGCAGAAAAGCGAGTGTTTCAGAGGGGCCCGCTGTACTGTACGCAACTGCATCAGCAGCTCCATGCTGTAATCTCCGGGGAGGGCGAGAAAGGAGAGTAATTGTGACATTGCTCTTTGGCTGGGAATTGCTACTCAGTGCAATTCAGCCCAGTAATCAGAAAACGTTGGGGTGAATAGTCAACGCGGTCAATTCAGTCAATTCAGTGGGTTTACATGATAAATGGAGATGGCAACGTCTAAATACAATACACCTGAATGATGAAAGAGAGGATTTCCTCAGAGGCCTGTGACGTCACTGATGGCAGACTCTTCACACAGTCAGTGAGCAGCATTTGGACAAATTACAAGATCATACTGTGAACACATCAGCCACTTTAATAATGCTTTATTATTTATATATGGTGTATATTGTTCAGAGCTCAGTTTGCTCTTTCCTCATGCGGGTCTCTCTGCCTTTACCCAGGCTGTCAGATGGAGTTCTCATCTGTTTTCTACAGTAGGAACAGTCGCTCGAAGTGTCCCCTGAAAACAGCTGACAGCATGTCATTTGTCAAAGCTCTGAGCACCGAAAAATGACATCCACTGTACCTGTGCTGTGGCTGCAGCAGCAGAGATGGATATCTCCAAACCAGAGCACATAAAACTGAAGTTATTTCCATAACTAGATACCACAAGATGTTAGAGGAAGAGTGAACATTAATACCACAGACTGTTTATAGAGATGGATGAAGCAGGTGTGATGTCACCTCTTGCTTTGTGGACACAGGAAGCCAGGAGTTTGGTATTTGACCGTGGCCATGTTGGTTGTTTGGAGCAGGAAGTGACCATATTTGGATACAAAAGGAGGGGGTGAGGAGGCGGGTCTAACCCTTGAACCTGAGGACACTGTTCAATGTGTATTAGACTGGACTTCAGGTCTTATTGGGGAAGAGCCCAATTAACTTTAACTCATGACATCAGACTGACTTGTGGAAAAAATGTATTGACTGAATATTTCAGGATTAAAAATGACCATTTCTAAACTGGAGCCAATTGGAGCCAGAGTTTTTGGAGCCATCATCTAGTGGTGATCAGGAGTATTGCACTTTTTGTGGCTGGCTGCTGCATCCATCTTTGATACAGTCTATGACTTAAAACTAAAGCTTCTCAGTTACCATATTATTTTCATTTCTTTCAAATTAATGTGACATGAAAAAACAACATGTGTGGTTTTAGTAGAAGTTTTTGATTGCTAGCTGTTTCCTCCTACTTGTAGCCTTGATGCTAAGCTTGGCTAACCAGCTCCAGCTTAGTGCATAGATATGAGAGTGGTATCAGTCTTCTTAACTAACGCGCACTAACAAACAATTAAGGAAATATGTCCACAGACAGCTGGGTGCAAAAACCACTGTGCTCACAGTTATCTCAGTGGAAAAAAGATCACCACTCCCTCACTGACCAATCAAAATCAAGAAGAGGTGGGACTCATGATATCATTGTACACAACGGCCAAGGAGTTAAGAAGTGGAGCTATTGTCATGAGGTGATTTCTTACCCATTGTTTCAGTGAATCTCCCTGAAGGAAACACTGAATCTGTAAGAGAAGTGTGATGTCAATGAGTTAATAAATCAACTTATAATTCCCATGGAGCACCATACACAAGTGGTTTCCTTTTTACAGATGTCTTTATTCACATACGACACCGTGAAAACTAAATAAAAACACAGATAAAAAAAACAATTAACTCTTAAGAAAAATAAAGACAACTTTCGACATTA
>OOFC01049196.1:2604-17538 GCA_900323345.1 Pseudochromis fuscus | reverse complement strand
CAATATAAACATACAAATATATCTTGACTGATTATTGCGATGTATGTTGTACTGTTGTACATCCATTGGTTGTTGTGGGATGTGAGTGTGGGTGTGCGCAGTTGTGTGTGTACATCAGTGCATAGGGTTGTTGTATGCTTATGTGTAAGTGTGTGTATAATTCCCATGGAGCACCATACACAAGTGGTTTCCTTTTTACAGATGTCTTTATTCACATACGACACCGTGAAAACTAAATAAAAACACAGATAAAAAAAACAATTAACTCTTAAGAAAAATAAAGACAACTTTCGACATTAAACACTTGCAAACATATTCGAAAATAAAATACAGACAGACATACCTCGTTGGCTGCGTGCTCTGTAAGGAATTAGTAAGTTCTTCTTTCTTTTTAGCTCCTTTTTCTCTGATAATCTTCTTCCCAATTAACGCTACTGCAGCACAACCTGTGCATGAACTCTTCTTCTTTTA
This sequence comes from Pseudochromis fuscus, assembly GCA_900323345.1. Taxonomy (NCBI): domain Eukaryota; kingdom Metazoa; phylum Chordata; class Actinopteri; family Pseudochromidae; genus Pseudochromis; species Pseudochromis fuscus. The sequence goes on along the minus strand of OOFC01049196.1, from coordinate 17,067 downwards.
CTTAACTTCGCTTGTTCTTCACTACAGCGCCGTCTTATGGAGGCATGTAAAACTACACAACATAAAATAAACTACAAGCAATACAAACATACACACAAGACATAAAATAAAATGTGGCAGTTACAGACACTGTAACAGGACCTGATATGAAAACATACTGGGGCAGTGGACATCTGAATAGTTTTAGAGAGAGGCCGCTAGTTGGCGGTGAAGCGACATTTTGAGAGAAAAACCAACGAAGAAGACACGGCTAACACCAGTAGCTTGGATGTTTGGGGTGAAGAAAACAACTAACAACCATGGATAGAAAGAAGAAACCATTTGAAGTGACTGCTTCATCGGTAAATTACATTCATACGCAGCATTACAAATATTTAATTTGTTCGTGATGTGGGTCTGTGTCGGTTTTTAAAAGATAAAAACAGGGCATTAGCTCACTCTGTCAGGCTGTGAAGCTAGCAGGCACTCAGTTAGCAAAATAACCGTTAAAACTTACACCCTGGATTTGTTTTCTTTCCTTACAGCTGGTGGATCTTAAAGCTGAATTATATAGGAAACAGGAACAGTTCAAACAGGACAAACTTGGACGAGACAGCGCTGGTGCTGGACTGCAGGCAAAATCCAAAGTTAAGGTCAGCTTATGAACGATCGTTGTACACATTTCGTTTTACCAGCATGTCTAATAACAGACTGAAGGTTGTAACCTCCTTCTCTCCGTGGTCCTGTGCAGAAACCTAATGTCTGGATTAAACAAAACAGTGGTGTTTCAGCCAGAGCTGCTAAAGATGCAGAGCAGCTGGCGGAGGAGCAGAAGACCCTTGATTCATCAAAGTGAGTTCAACAGGACAAACAGGGAGAGATAGGCCTAACTCTGAGGTAACCAACACTTCTGACTCCTCATTTCTCCTTCCACAACAGGCGCAAGTTGGAGGAGAAAGCCAGACTCTATGAACAGATGACAAAAGGAGACTTTCCAGGTTGGTGAACTGTACCTGCTTGATATTTACCTGAATGGCAAAGTGTATTTACAGTGTATGTAACTTGTCCTATAATGCATCAGATGAAGAAACAGAGGGGCTTTTCCTCGTTGACTTCACCCAGAAGATTATTGACAAAAAGAGACAGACACAGAAGGAGATGGAGCAAGAGGACGAGGAAGGAGACCGCTCTTCACCTATCCCGCCTCCTCAGAACCCAGATGAGGAATGGTAATGTCTGATTGATCGATGTCTTGGGTTTGGTTTAGGAAATATGCAGTTTAGTTGGAATGTTTAAACATATATGAATAAATTAATAATAATAACAAATGCAGACATGTACCAGTGATTAATCCTATGTTAGTTCTACCACTGATTCCTTTCCACTGAGTATATGATAAAGCTTTAGATAATTATGTTAATGTTGTGAAGCAGTAAGAGTTTTAAAACCTGTTATTTTTCTGTAGGGTGGACTTTGTGGATGCTTTGGGACGATCTCGAAGATGCATGAAGAAAGACCTGCCAGATTTTAAGAAAATGGATCAAGACCTTAAAGGAAAAGGGTAATTATTTCTAAAAAACATGTCCAGTCAGTGTTCTATTCAAAGGTGAGAGGTTATGTTGAAAACTGCAACATCTTTGGATGGCTGTTTCTTCTAGGACAACTTCATCTGAGAAGCATTTGCTCTCAGAGGACATGCGTCGAGAGCTGCAGAGGCAGGAGTGGGAGAGAGAGGAGGAGGAGGCAATGAAGAGGCCTGTTGGACCACTACATTATGAAGATATCAGAGGACAAGGTTGGCATCAGAGCAAAACTTGTCTTCACATATTATTAACTATTTCAAGTGGTTTGGTTTCTGAGGGTTGTGCCACTGTTTAAAAAAAACCAAAAACAGCATTTCTTTCTTCATCTCAGAGGCTCGGGAGCTTGGTGTTGGCTATTATGCTTTCTCTCAGGATCAAGACCAGCGTAGAAAACAGAGAGAAACCTTGGACATGCTCAGAGACCAGGTGAGCTGCTGATTATAAAACTGATGTAAAGTACATAAATGCCTGGTCGAGATAAGAGTATTACTGTTTCATTGAGGACAATATAGCACCCGACTCAAAAATAACATGACATGTCTGATTCTGAAAGTTTAAATTAGCTTGCATTCAATCTTTGATACCAAGTGATTTCATTTTATTTCACTATGCCAGATACAGAAGAAGTTGGACCATAAAATATGAAAACTTTCCTTTCTCTCCCTGGGGGGGAGTTGAAGTCCTTGTACACTTGCTATAACTTGTGAATACAACCAGTTTTGTAATCAGACAGATGATGATTACCTCTTTTGCTGCTCAGTCTTTATTTCTGCATCCAACGTGTCCTTCAGACAACAGATCAGCGCACTAAGAGAGAACGACTGAAGGACAAGAGACAGGCCATCCTGCAGGCTCGACTTGCCAAGGTGAGGCAGAGGAAGATGAAGAAGGCAAAGCTGGATGGCACTGAGGAAGAGGAGAAAGAAGGTGAGAATTCACTCTGACTTCATATCAATTGCTGCTATGAGCTCTTACTCTATTACTAAGAAGTATGAGCTGTTAGTGAGTAACTGTTGTGAATTCTAAGTCCTAGGAGAAGAGGAAGAGGAAGGTGAACCAATAGGGCCTTCCCCTCCACCTGAGGAACCCCCAGAGGTCAGCATACGGAAGAAGGTGGAAGTGGAGATCCAGGAGAGGAAGGACACCAAACCAGGAGTTCCTCATGTCAGAGAATGGGACAGGGGCAAAGGTAAGTCTCAGTGTTTTACTCTCACTGTTAAAAATGATAAATTCACTTCCTTACATCATGAGTAACAGGTAAGTACATGTCCTACTCAATTAGGACATTCATATTTCAGAAATTTTACTAAAATGTGAAAGCAGTGGTGTAAACATTCACTTGAGTAAAGTAAAATTGATGATGGATAAATTATATTTAGCTGCTTTTGATTTGAGTGTATTTATATACACGGGCTCCCTGTCACACTGTTAGGATTAACTGACACTGAGCAGAGACAGTGTCACAAGTTTAAACGTCTGCTGTGAAAAAATCTTTTTTTATTCCCTGTGAGCAGCATGTTAGAGATCTGGCACGATTATACAACTTTACTAAACACTTGATGTTTATGTTGCAGAAATTGATTCAGTCTTCATTTTTACCTCTGATTGACATCACACTCTTCACCAGGCTGTCGTACTGTTAATATGTGATGCATCACTGAGACCAGAAATACACCTCAAATTGAATAATGACAGACCTGTATATGACTTACAGTAATTGTCCATCGAAGCTTTGCTCTGCTGAATAGAGCTTTAATGGTGGCAGTTGAAAACCTCTGACCTGTGTGGACTGTTTATCACATTTATACTTGAAACAGATATAAAAGCCATGTTGTCATTATGTTTTCTGAAATGCTTTTCCACTGATGAGGTTTCACTGCTGCTCTCTTAATTACACTGGCCTGCTGCAACCTGTTTGTCTGGAGCCATCAACTACTTATCTTGCCTTGGAGTGTCCAACTCTGTTTATTTGCAAAAAGATAGTGGATGGAAGTGCACATTCATTTTCTTCTGCTAGTTTTCTTTTGCATTACTTTTCCCTGTCTGTTTGAAATCATCAGTCAATACAATCCATAAAGTGAGCAGCTAGTTATCTGTATAATACACGTCTCACATGCTTGTGCTTGGTTTGAAATTGAACATCCTTAACATCACCTTTTGTCTTTTACTTTCTTTTTTTTTCAGAGTTCATGTTTAGTGATTGGAAAACTCGTCTTCGGGACGAGCGAGAGTCAGAGTTTGCTCCTCCCTCTGCATATTTTACTGATGAGAAGAGACAAAAACCACAGAAGACTAAAAGTCAGGAGAATAAATTCAACATGTCCTTTAAGTGGACCCAAGACTCAGGAGGAATCTCTGAGAGCAAAGCAGAACCACCACCTCAGCCTGAAACTGCTCCTTCACCACCTCCATCTTCACCACCTCCATTTTCTCCACCTCCATCTTCTCCACCTCAACAAAATCCTCCAACTTCTTCCCAGCCACCACCTTCAGATGGTCCGTCACTTTCAGTCCCCCCTGTCAATCCCCAGCCTCCCGTGCCTCCATTTTATCCTGCGTTTCCTCCTCCCCCTCAATTTGCAGGTCCTCCTCACCACCTTCCTCCATTTAACCCCATGTATCCACCTCATTATCCGCCCCAGTATCCACCTCATTATCCGCCCCAGTATCCACCCCAGTATCCTCCACAGTATCCACCCCAATATCCACCCCAGTATCTGCCCCAGTATCCACCTCAGTATCCAGCTCAGCTGCAGAGCCAGTCTCAGCCTGCGGACCAGAACCAGACCCAGCAGCCCCCTCAGGATTCTTCTCACCCTCTGGATGACATGCTGTCCTTCTACAGGAACTCTACCTGATCTCTGAAATACTGTGTTTGCTGTGTACATGGTTCTCATGGCCATGTCCCAGCTCTGTGGAGTTTAGGCATTTAATAAATAATAAATATCAGGAATTCAACTGGACATCGTTCTGATGTTTTTGACTTGCAGTCTGAAAATATCCACCAGGTGGCAGTGTTTACTTTCATGTTGAGAAAATGTCTGCAGAAGAATACAGACCCATGGTTTTTCCAATCCCTGTGTGTGGTAAGCCTCAAACTAAAAGTTGTAGTTTCCTAATTCAGGGGCATTTGTAGTTTGAATCATCTAATGAAAACAGTCCCACATGCTTATCAGTGTAATATTTCTCAAACAAAACAGTGAGATCATGCCAGCCACCTCATTTATTCTCAAATACAACCCTCAAACCCAGCTCTCCACATGATATATTATCATAATGCAGGATAGAAATGTATAAAAGAGCACTACATAATCTGTGGAGTGAATTATAAAAGTACAGTATAAAAGTATAAAGTTGTAGATTATTTAATAACTTTTCTAACTACTGTACTGACACCTAAATAACCTATCAGCTCATTATGGCTGTAAAACTTCCAAATGAGGAGTTTCAGAACCAGGGCTGTTCCTGGATTTGCTAACAAAACAATAGTTTACAATATTTCGACTACTGTATTGCATTTATTTAAATGTAATATCCACATGATGAGTTCTCTGCCTCTGGCCCCGTCCTCCTCCACAGAAACCATGTCAGACCTGAAACACATCAGGAAACAAGATGGGATCTGCTGAGAGGAGCAGTTTGAATGATTTCAAGAGGAACTAGAACTGGCCCACAGATCAAACACCACATCACCTCGTGATCCTCTCTGAGATATTTGGCTGGATTTCTGGCTCACGCATGTTTCTTGTCTCAACAAGAGAATAGGTAGTTTGGCACTTTGTGTGTTTTGGGGATCTCTTGAATGAAGAAGTGGTTTATCTTCCTGGTGTGGTGGATTGTCGACCCAGCTGTGACCTTAAACATCATGTTTTTTCCCCTCTTTGTTCCTCAACCTGGACCAGTCCAAGCAGAGAGAAAACTGAACTCAGACAGTTTCAGTGCTGTCTCCCTGCTCCATACATATGTGTGCACGTACTACTTCATGTACAGCACTGTAACAGGTGTACACACTGTGGGTTCTCCTCAGCACAGATATACACACAGACAGAGTCCCTTTCATGGTTTATTTACAGTATTTATGATTTCAGGCTCAGGCACATGGAGCACACACACGTCTGTTCTGTCAGCTTTCCAGCATCCACTTCAGGTGATCTCCCCACCGGCTCCAGCATCACTACAGACATACCTGCCCCTGTGCAAGTAAGAACACAGCAAGAACAATTAATCCATCCTCATCAGCCATCAGCAAGATGGCAGCATTTAGCTCAAAGCACTGCAGCTGCAGACTCTTATTCTGTTGGATGAAGGAAGCAGCAGCCACACAGAGCAGAGCAGCTTCTTTTATTTTCAGTCATGATGCTGACCGGACACCACGAGCAAGGAAGAGCAAGAAGCAAGCTGGTATCTGTTCTGTGCAGATTTACAACAAGAAGGAGAAAAATCTGTGTTTTCCAAGCTTAATTCAACTTGCTGACTCACCACTTTGATGAGTCTAATCACTTATTAGGGACAGGAGGGTGTGTCCCATTGACAGCTCCGCCCTCCTCTCGGGGACCAGCCACACTGAGAAATGATTTCTGCATTTCAATGTGGCAGTTTAATTCTGCTGTGGCTGAGCAAAATGGCAAACTGCAGTTTTCATAACAGAAAATAAATGACCTTCAGCACATGGAGCCTGCTTCAGATCCAGTGTGGTGCGATTCTCCTCATGGTTCACTTTTTAACCAGTAGGCACTACACACTAAAACATGTTGGGTTGGTTTTACTCAGGGATGGTTAATATTGGACTAACTACATGCGGGGTTCATTTAACCCAATTAGATGAGCTGTTTTTATCTACATTTTTGTAATTTTTACCCAGCATTTTGTGATTTTTATCCAACATGTTGAGATTTTTTCCCCAGCATGTTGCAGTTTTTATCCAACATTTTGTGGCTTTTACACAACATGCAATAGTTTTCACCCATTATTTTGCCATTTTTCAGCCAATGCAGGGTAAAACAGCCCATCTTATTGGGTTAAATTAATCCAATATGTAGTTAGTCCCGTATTTACTCAGATCTGGGTAAAATCAGCCCAACAGTTTTTAGGATGTATGCAGAAATGACACACAATACACTGTATTTGTCAGTTTACAGTTTATTAGTAATAATTTGCTACAGCTCTGCTGTGCGTTGTTCTGAGGGTTAGAAGTTGAAGCTGGTGTCTGACACAGGCCTGTGAGGCTGTCTGGTGTTTTCTAGACCTGAAGAGGTAATCAGTGTTGTCTTTATAGCTCTGCTGGTGCCTGATTCAGAGAGGTGGGATGGGAAGGTCTGGCCTCGTGTTAATACAGTTAAACTGAGATAAAAGGCAAGCAAGGAATGGCCAGGCCAATGAGCTGCGATGTTTATCCCCTCTACTAGCAAAATGAAACTTCTGCCATGGTGAGATCAAATAAACTCAGTCTCCACAGTGCTCCAGGGGCGGTCAGAGGCTCCAGAGTAGGACAAAGGTTTCATGTTGACTTTTTATTTCTTATACTGTGGATCTGCCCTGGTTTGTTTCTGAGCTACTCCTCATTTTGTCTGTATGTACAAAAAGAAAAGCCTTTATTATGTGCACGACAACCATTAAAAATGTCTTGTTTCATCGGACACTGTACGAACAGGTCCTCAAAGTCTTTCCTCATCAAGTTACTGTAATCAGATTACATAATAGAAGCTTAATTCACTGCTGCATTGGCGTATGTTGATTATGTCATGTCTTTTAGTGAGGCAAAGGGATTGATTGTTATACTTATTTAAATAGTTTGACATTTTGGGAAAGTTATTTGTTTTCTAGCAGAGAGGTAAACAAGGAGATTAATTACACTCTTACCTCTGTCTGTTAAATATGAACCCACTGGCAGCTAATGACCAGTCAGCTGGAAAGAAGAGAAAACAGCGAGCTTAGATGTCCAGAGGAAGCACAATTCATTTCAACAGTCCCTTTAAAATCGGGTAGTAACAAGGAAAATCCTCTTTTGTACAAACTGAAGGATAAAGATGACAGTTTGAACTTTACAGGGGTTATGGATCTGACTATTTCTTGGCTGGGTGGGAGAAACTTCCTGGAGTTGAGTTTGCGTTTAGCATCTGTAATCAGGAAAAACAATCTGGGTGTTTTTATAATGCAGAGTTTGAGCACAGCTGGGAACTGAACTCACAAACTGGGAAAGGGAATCAAACTCATAAATTCAGTTCACTGAGCTGGATGAAGGTTGGTAGTGAAACCAAACCTTCATCCAGCTACTGTGCCATTTTACAGAGACAGAATTAACCTAAAGAGACAGGAATTTAAGGTTTCAGGATTTTTTTTGTCTTTTCCAAATTACCAACATCAACATAAAAACAAGTGAAGGGAATAAAGGAAATTCTGCTGGTTCCATTAAGGATAATAGGCCATTAAGTCTTGATCAGTAAAATCTCACATATTGAGCCAACAAACAAATTTACAAAACTACTACAGGATAATGAGGAGTTTATGCACAATGAGTTTTATAAGAATCTGTCTTCAACATCTAAACAGGAGACTTATAAATGATATTAAAGTTCTAAAAATATGCAGGTTAAAGGAAGAAATTTTAAAGCAGCTGAAAGAAAACTGCTTGGATGAGTAGTAAAGTAAGTTGGAGATGAGTTTTTCAGAGGGGTCATAAAACAATAGGGGGTCTTTTTGTGAGGTCCAGCAAGATTGGAAGAGACAAGTGGACAATCTAACATTCATTATCGCTTATTACGTTTCATTTCTGATACGTAAGCATGTTTATCCATCGAAATTAATTTCACCTTCTGTGCCGCCCTACGTTAGAAGGACAACTTGTTGGTTTCATTTCCTTTCATGATTCTTGCTTTGGGATCCGAGGTGTTCTTCTGTGTGCTTATCTCAGCTGTGGAGCACTGCAGGAGTTTCACTTGTTATTTGTTGTCAGAGTCCTGCAAGAAATGCCACATGGTATAAACTCATTAAAAAGTCAGAGGGGAACTGCAACACAGAGATACAAAGAGGGCATGACATCCCTATATTTATTACCTCCGCCAAAGAGGTTATGTTTTTGCCGGCGTTTGTCTGTCTGTCAGTCTGTCAGTCAGTCTGTTTCTCTGTGTTCAAGATAACTCAAAAACTTATGGACGGATTTTGATGACATTTTCAGGATATGTTGGAGGTGGGAAAAGGAAGAGCTGATTTCATTTTGGGGGTGATCCGCCACACCGTCTGGATCCAGGAATTTTTTTCAAGGATTCTCCTCGCAAAGTCTCTCCTCGAAGGCGTCCATCTTGATATGCTAGCGCAAGCGCAGTGCAGTTGCTTGTATTGATTTTGACACATGCGCAGTTGCTCGCGCCCTCCGCGCCCAGGCGACACGGTCACATTTTTGGAGCTGTACACGGACGCCTCTGCGCCTGTTTGCTCGAGCGCTTCCTGACGTGTTTTATGACATTTACGTGACACGGACCCTCGTGCACCACCGCGGACATGCGGACGCGGAAAGTATCATTTGGCCTTAACAGTGCTTGGCGGAGGTCTGCGCTCTCAGAGTGCTTTTCTAGTTTGTGATGTTCTTGTTCTCTTATATTGAGATTATATTGAAATGTTACTATATTACCCATGCTGTCAGATTACAGCATAACTTAAGCACTAGCTCCTGCTCTTTAACCCTCACCTTCTTTTACCCTCTGTAATCCCACAGACCCGCTACACTGCACCTCCACTGACTGTGGAAACTGACACTGGAGCACACGATGGCTTGCAGTTCGCCCTATAGGTTTTTGGCCTGTGCTCTGGAGCGCAGGCAAAACAGTAAAGCAAACACATAGATGAGGCATTTGTCTGCTGCCCCTCCTGGATTGTGTGACAGGCAGCAGTGGTGGGGAGATTCCATCAACCTGACAGGCCGCTTCTTGCAGGAGAAGAGTTAATTGCTGTGGGACCGGAGCAGCCTTCAACATCCATCAACAAACCTCCTTCCTGCTCTGTGGGGTTGGAGGTTGGGTGAAGCATTGAGAGAGGGATACCAAAAAGGGCTATAGAGGGCAGGGAGATGTGGGAAATATCTGATTTTCTTTGACATCTTGGGCAAATAACCTTCAAAACAAAACACTGCTGCTGAACTGCTGTCCATTGTGGGTGAGTCTGGCTCTCAGCCTGAGCCACACAGTTCGGTGAGAAGATCATTACGGGTGAATTATCGAGTTACTACTAAATTACAGCCGTAGATATGTCAATGTGAGGTTTTAGAGGGGTTGTGGACAAGCAAAGTATTTCATTATTATGAATGACTTTTACAAAACATTGATTTAAATAATCTTTATCATATCATTGCATTGGGACGTATATAAAATATCTGGTACATTGGAGTCAATAGATGTAGGAATTACACAGCATCAGATTTCTGGTTACTCATTTGTTAATATATCATTTTGTACAGTGATAAGAGAGTTACATTTAACATTTAAGTGATGGTAAATTTAGATAGGTGACATCATGATCAATCAGAAACTGACCTATGCAACCAAGGGAAATTACAGCAAAGCACTGCAGCTGGGCCGGGTATTAATTATGTAGCAAACAAATTGTAGATTGAGAGCTGATGAGAGGCAGAAAAGATAATTATGCACCTTTAATTAGTAAAATAACAAGAAGAAGGTGATGGTGAAGAAGTCATTTTCTCAGTGTAAAATGATGTGCACAAAATAAATGTTTCCAATAAATGCCAGCAAAGTTAATGTGCTGGCCACAAAAGCCAGAAATAAGTGGGCTGTTAGGGCAGTAGCATGACAGCGGTGAACAATGCTGTAGCTGCAAGGGCTGAAACAAACCAAACATATGAACTGTGCAGGACAGGAGATTACTGATGAGTGAAATGAAGGAAAGCAAAGGACATAAATGAGTAATTTAACACTTAAATTGTGAACTGCAGCTCACACTGGGCCCAGACTTACCAATGATATAAGAAGACATATCAGCAGGCATTGGAGGTACAATATAATTTTACTAACAAAAGAAATAAGGAAATAGGAGTTAATACTTTCCTGGAGCTACCGCTATCCTGCACTCTTGAATCATTTTTTTCACCATCCTGCCGATAGAAAACTACTTTAAAGGCATATAGTGTTCACCCCATTTTACATTTTCCTCTTTTTCTTACACCACCTTAAACTCTAAGTAGAGAAAGTTTTTAAGAGCCCTAATGAAACACTCAACCTGGTACAAATGGCTACATGGTTGGCAGCCAACACTGACCCAGTGATACAGCAATTTTCAACAAAACTGTGCAGGAAGAGGTAGACAGACTGTCTTTGTGACAGCGGAAATAAATAAGAGGATGCAGCCATTGCTAATGAGCGAGTGGGAGAGAAGTGTCTGTGTGAGGGAGAGTCTTTTATAGGATACCTAATAAGGCAGTTTCATAATGTTTTTATTATTTACGTCCTCAACAAGAATCAAGATCCACTGCTGACTGTTTTGTTTTTGAAATTAACAATGACAATAGAAGAACAGTGAGAAGATTAAAAAAGGTAATGCTGTCTATAAAACTACATCAGTAACAAATCTGAATCGATATGTATGTAGGAGAAAGTTGATGCCATATGCTGTTGAGAGGCACTGCGGTACAGTTTATGGAGTGGAGAGATGGCCTGCGGAAAGATACAGTATGTAGAGCAGAGTTAAAAATGTCTATCTCAAGTTTTTAAAGCAGCATTTTCAGAGCAGAGGGAACTTTTTCCACTTTGACTGGATGGTAGTGGCCTGGCTGTGTTGGAACGAACGTCTGGTTGTGTTAAATAATATTTCAGTGAAGTCACATAATGTGGTTATCATGCCGTGCCTGCTTTCCCGTCGCTCCCTGCAGACTTGATGACACTGATTCACAGCTGATCAGAAATGTGCAGGAACTGGCAAACATTGGCTTGTGTACATCTGTAGCGACTGTTGCCAACAATGCTGAAGTGTTTTGGATCACAATCCACAATGATTGCAGTGCATGTTGTTTTATTGTTGAAGCAAGTAAAAGGCTTACAGTATGAAAAACATGGGCTCGGTGCCTGTTTGTTTTGCCAGCTATCATGCTGATAAAGGGTATTTTATGCTGATACATGATTTTCTTAACCCTATGTTTTAACATGCGAGGCGGAAGAAAACACGAGGTCCTCTTCCACCAATGAGATCGTTTTCTTAATTAATGTCAATAGCATTAGATTACTGATACTATTTTTCATTATGATGTATGACAACAGATTTAGTAAGCACAGGACTTTGTTATGGGTTCGCTTTTTTTTGTCTAACTGGAGGTTTGGTTTCTGTGCATCCAGTGAAGCAACTGATCCAAAATATGTATCCACTGGGGTCGGAGATGTAGGAAAGCGGTTAAGTGCTAACAAAAGAGGAAAACCGCACATCCTGCCAGAGTTTTTAAATGTACATGTCGTGTGTTTGTAGCTTGCTTGCTGACATTAGTCACTGATGTATTCACTGGGTCTGAAAAGGGAAGTCAATGCGGAAAAGCGAACGCGTATTACCTGTCATGGCCACTAGATGATAACTCCAAAAGATATCAGACTCCAATAGACTTCCATTCAAAATTCCTCAGCTTAACTAAATTTTTCCCGAGTCATTCTGATGGTATCAGTTTAATAATTATTTAGTTGATAACAGGCAATAACATCTGGAAATATCTGGTTTGATTGACAGGTCAGGTCTCACAGACACCCTCTGAAAGTCCGTTAGAAGTCCACCTTTCAATATGTAACTTCTGTGTATGAGCGCTCACAGTTTTTTAAAGGAAGTTTTGTAAAGCTGGTCAGATTATTGCAATAGTCACCTTTGCTGTACTTACTTTTCAGTAATTAACAATAATATAATAATAACTGTAACGTAACTGAAGCAACACAGAAACAAACTGACTGACTTCCTGTCAGAAACAAGCCTGACAGGAAGTCACTTGTGCATGACTGGGTTTGTTGATGGTCATTGAAGCAAAACTAATCTTCCTCCTCCTTGAACAATGTCCTTGATGTATAGGAGTATCTTGGATGAACATATTCACTCTTATAATATTTGAACTTCCAGTATTGTCAGTCCTTTAACAATTCTACTAGTATCTGTACTAATTACTAAGCGTTTATATTATTTATATAAGCATAATTTATATTTAGAAATAACTAGCTCTGTCCTCTTGCCATTTCTTGTTGTTCTATTGTGTTGATTGACCTGTATACAAGCATACAGACATCAAGCTGTGAGTTTATAGTTCTGATTTAAGTAAAAGTGTCCAATTGTTTACTGTGGTAAGCACTTTCCTCATTTTGTTCCAGCCATGACCCCTATTGGGCAACTTTTCTGCAAACAAAACTGTTTTAATTACTTTTTTGTTCCCTCGTGATGGGATGATTGTGACACCTTCGTGGTGATTTGATTAGAAACCTATCCAGGTAGAGGATGAGAGAAAGCCAGTAGGCAGCGCTAAAAGTGTCTTAGGATGTAATTGAATCACCTCAGATGAGCAGAAAAAAAAGCCTGATAGTGTGGGTTCATCTGATTTTGATATTAATTAACTGATTTATTGTCCTTTTCCAATTATCTCAGTAATGGAACATATTTTTACTTCGATTATGATCCTTTGTTACAGTTCACATGGTAAATGCTAATTCTTTTACAATGGATGCTGAAAGCACCTCAGTATCCTCACTTTCACCCCTCCTTTCCGCCTTCCTTCCTCTTGCCGCTGAGGAGCCAAGATAAGCGTCAGACTCCTGTAGCATCCATATCTTGGGCCATCGCTGCTCTGCTGATGTAGACACTAAATAAACTGGTAGCTTTTAGCAGATGTAATCAGAAAGATGTAGCTGACCTGATGAAGGAAGATAGCCAGAGGCTGCTGGCGGGCTGGACCACACTGCCGGCTTGTTTTCACTTCAAGGAGGAATAAAAAATTAGTTCCTGTACTGCTGCACCTCTGTCTCCACTACCATTGTCTTTTAACTGTTTCCCTTTTATACACAAGAAGGATATCTGTGTGACACAACTGTCAGCCAGCTGTCTCCACTATCAGCTTTTCAGTAGCTACAGGTTGAGGTCAAGTTTCATTCTACGAGTTTGGTAAAATTCATATCTTAATAGATTTTGTTGAAAAGCTAACATGACATTTGTTTTCTGAAGCCGGGATGTTGATTGTTTGGAGGCAGAAGTGATGATATTTGGATATGACCCTTCATATCCAAATATCATCACTTGGAGCGAGGAGGTGGATCTAACCCTTGAACTCAATTACGTTGCTCGATGTGTAGACTTCAGTACGGGAATCATTGAAGACACACCCTGAAATATTTCTCTTTTCAAAGCCTTACATCGACTTAATTACGACTGATTCAGATGGATCACCAAGGGCTAACTTTGGCTAATGCCATCAGAATGACTTATGGAAAAAAAGAGTTTTATGGAGCCAACATCTAGTGGTCATTGGGAGTATTACACTTTTTTTTTTTGCACTTCCACACTGGCCTTATTTTTGTCTATGGTACAATCTTGAGACAATTAGGTGAAAATGAGGCATGGATTATGCCTTGGCTGATGTTTGTGCTCTTTAACTGCTTTTTCAGTTTCAACTCAATTTATTTCAAGTCATAATATCCCAGCTATGGATGCTCTGCAATTTGTCGTCCCCAAAGTAAAAACTGAACTGGGCAAGAAGGCATTAAGGTTTTCATTTCTCAATCCTTGGAATAAATTACTATCTGAACTTCAATTTTAACCCCTCATCACATTGGATAAAGTTCTGGTGAACTTATTGCAGTCTAACTTGTCTGTGTCCTACAGAGGCCCTAGAGTCCCAAAATTGGAATTTTTTATTACAATTTTTTTTTATCTTAGATAAAGGCTC
>OOFC01049195.1:17517-44804 GCA_900323345.1 Pseudochromis fuscus | reverse complement strand
GACTTCTGGATTGTGTTATCATCAATATCAACCCTGCAGTCATTTCACACTCACTATCAAAACCAGTGTGAAAAGTTTACACGTTCCAGTAGATGTTATAGTAAAAGACCAGCTTGTCTTGTGTGGCGGTGGTGTAACACAGCCACATCCCTTTCGGCCAAGACTTCCCATCCTATTTTAGTGTGTTGAAGCTGGGAACCGAGCTGAACTCTAGTTAATCATGGATCAATAATGGATAGGAGGCATATTGCAGCTTATTCTGGCCCCAGAATACTCATCTCTAAAGCAGCAGCAGCAGCAGCAGCAGCAGCAGCAGCAGCATGACTTCACTGGAGCACAAACTAAACAGGGGCCATTAAACAGAGACGGAAGAGGAATTTAAAAGTATGGATAAAAATGGAAACTAAAGCTAAGGAGGGAAGAGTGAAGCTGAGGGAGAAGCTGCTGCTGACAAGAATACTAAAGCTCAGTGTAATTTAAACAGATGTAGTTAATGGATATGGAAGGAGTGTGATAAATACATGCATGAAAGCTGCGTTTGACTGATACGTTTGAAAAATGTCTGACTGCAATTGGAGACAACAGCTGAGGAAAGGATCTGATACTCATTTAAACCACAGTTTTTTTTAATTTTCAATTATACTCTACATGCTCAAGTTAAATTATTAAAGGGCTACTTTGAGCGTTGGGAAAATAAGACGTACTTTGAATCCCAAATCCACACTGCATATTAATTTTAAGCAGATTTTTAAACATTCACGTAAAAAAGTAAACTAAAAACGGTCCGTATGAATACTAAGGACACATTAAAGGTTACTTGCACCTTGCACTATAAAACTATAGCAGTGCTTTGAGTGGTACACAAATACATGCACAACACTCTTTGACTAATCCACCAAGATGTGGTGGATGGAAATTTTGGGAAGTCA
Source organism: Pseudochromis fuscus (assembly GCA_900323345.1). NCBI lineage: Eukaryota > Metazoa > Chordata > Actinopteri > Pseudochromidae > Pseudochromis > Pseudochromis fuscus. Next base: position 43,875 of record OOFC01049195.1, on the reverse strand, counting down.
CTAAAATATTGACACTGTGCTAGTTTTGCCATGTATTTATTTCTATGTGTAAAAAAGGCTGCATGATGATGATGATGATGAAAAATCTGTGTTGTTTTACCCACAATCGGGTAAGTATAGGACTGACTACATGCAGGATTAATTTATCCCAGCAGTATGGGCTGTGTTTTGTCAATATTTTATTGTTTTTTTCCCGGTATTGTTTTGTTTTTACCCCAAATTTTGTTGTTGTTACAGCAAACAGTAGTAGGTGGTTTCAACCTTTGCTTTTCAACTGTATTCTTATTTTTCCCTCCAACAAAAGCTAAAGTAGAAAGCACTCAGAGAGCACAAACCTCCGCTGAGGCATAATCCAGCTGTTGTGATGCTATAGACCAGGGGTCTCCAACCCCCTGCTTTAACATAAGCATTATTTTCGTGGACCGGCCTTCAAGAGGTGGCAGATAAATGCAGCAAAAATAAAATAACACGACTGGCATAAGAATGAAACCTCTAACACCAAGCGTATCACCGGCGATACAGAGTGACTAGCATAGACCAACTTACTGTAATTCCTCAATTATTTGCGCTAGCGATGTGATTCCAGCTGATTCTGAAAGCCGACAAGTGGAGCATTTCGTATATATTACATACATTTTGGCAGTAATGCAGGGGAATGGCGTCATGCTGTAACGTGCAACTTTTTGTACATATTACCTACATTACGGTAGTGTATGGAAGCCCGGCTTGTCAGCTTTCAGAATCAGTTGGAATCATGTTGCTAGCACAAATGGCTGAGGAATTACAGTGATTGAATTGACATGTCACTTTCTGTCAGCAGCTAAATGTTCAGGGTAAAAGTGTTAAGTTGGCCTTTTCCCCTTTGCAAAGAAGCTCTCCATAGACGCTTGATTTTACTAATTTTTGCTAGTTTGCGGGCTTATTTTTTGGGTAACGTATCTGATACATCATATCATTTGACCAAGACAAGCGTATTGACATGTCAAGAGCCACAGGCGAAAGTTAAATCTGAGAGAATCCGGTCATTTTTCAAAATAAAACGTCTTTCAGACTTTAATAGCCAATACAACAGTAACAATTGCCTCATGGACTGGTACCGGTCCGCAGCCCGGTGGTTGGTGACCACTGCTTTGGACCGAACACTGTTTCCCTCTTGTGGTGAAACAGTAACACTGTCTTCTTAAAAGCAACAGAGATTATTCAGGATTGGGGGATTTTTTTCCCCCCTGGCAGGACCCCATCATCCAATCTTGCCCAAAATTGTATTAATTATTCCTTGGGTAATACCCTGCCTCTGCAAAAAACAATCATCGAGATCTGTGCATATGTTTTTCCATAAAGATGCTAACAGACTAACAAACCAATGCAGGCAAAAAGTAGTATAGATCCCACACCGTGCCCAATAAAGACCAGAAAGAAGAAGACCAGCACTGGATCCTAATGACGACTCCAATTTATTCCAAGCTGGTGTAAACAAGCTGCCCCCCCATACCTTTAAAACCTCCACAACAGGAGGAGACAGACGGTGCACATGTTTTATCTTCAGCCTGTGTCAGTATAACAGACAACTGGATTTTAATTACCCGTAATTAGCTTCAATGACACGATTTCAGCCCACTGCTTCGACCTAAATGTGGGCCACTAACAAGGACATGGTAATTTCAGCACATGGTGTTTGGAAGTGGATGTGGCGTATCCACTCATGGAGACCTTCATGTGTGGGAGTTGGATATTGTTGCAGGTGCTTCAGGGTGGGATAGACAACAGGGAAAAACACAACAATGCATCTCTGGGCAAAAAGTTGTTCAGAGCAAAGGCTAACACAGTGAGCAGTAAATAAGTAAAGACAGAGCGGGTCCCAGTGCAACAATGGGACTGACTAATGTTGCTGGGATAAAGCGTGGCAGACACTGTATGTGTGTGTGTGTGTGTGTGTGTGTGCGTCCTGCTTTGGTGTTGTGTGAAACCTCCACCTGTTTACTGTCTGTTGACTTCTCTGATTTATCCTCACAGTGTAACAGCCTTGATCTCACTCCATTACGCCTCTGTGGTCCAGGAGCATTAAGAAAAAAATATTTTCAAACATATTTTTGGTGTCACTCTCTGGACATATTTTTCTCCGTCATAAGAAACAAGCAAGACCATGAATGGCAGGTAAAATCAAACCCATGTCGACACAGTTACATGGTTGAAACCACTGAAATGATCATTTCTATCATACCTCATCTTGTCCTCTGTGTTCACTTAAAGTTAGTTCATGTTTATTTTACAAATACTGTGCTCAATTTGAAGGATCTCAGCATCACTTCAACAGCCATTCTTATCTTGCTTTTGCTTTATGTTTATATTTGATTTGTTTTTTAAGCTATATCAGAACAGTAGTACACATTACCAATCTTATATTTATCTTATCAGATGTGGGGAATTTTTTTGTGTAATTACTCTCACTGCCAGAAGACGGAGACAAAGGTGTTGTACCACTGTGGTCAAAATACAATTTAGAAGATTGGTTATGACACAAATTAACAATTCATAGGAGTGTTTGAAAACAGAGAGCTCATACAACTTAGATATATATCCAAAAATTGGCCCTGAAGCAGAATTCACTCTTCACACACAATTTCATGGCATTTTAAATGTTTCAACCATTCAGAAAAATGAGGGATTTTTCTGAATGAAACACACAACTTTTCATAAATGGTCAAATATTTTCAACTTGTGCACATTTTGACATCCCATTTTCTTTTTCTTTAAGTTTCACATACATAAAAAAAACATGTATCTATGAAGATAACTGTGAAGACTACACAAGAGTGCATCACATTTAGTGTCTATTTAATGGTATTATGTCGTTTTCTTTAAACATTTAGCTTCATTTTCAAATTCTGAAACTGTGAACTTTGTAATGTAGCAGCTGGGAATTATGGGTAGAAAGAGAGGACAGCAAATAATAAACTGCCTCATAGATCAACAGCCAGATTCTGTCATGATTCCATGTATTTTTGTTAGTTTTGATTATGGTTATGATTTCATGCATTTAGTTTGGTCTTTACTCTTGTTTCTTTTTCTAGTTCAATGGTTATTTTGGTCTTTGTCTCATTCTGTGTTTCATGTCCTGTTATAGTTCATGTTCCATGTTTCCTGTTTTATTTTGATAGTCTTGTTCTTTGTGTGTTCTTACCCAAGCTTTGTTTCCTGTCTGCCCTGTCACCCCTGTCTTGATTGTCTCGTCTGCCACAGCCTTCCCTGATTGTCCTCTCCACCTGTGATCCATTGACCCTCGTTACCCCAGTGTATTTAACCTCATGTGTCTCTTTGTCCTGGGCCAGTTCGTTTGTAGCCTCTGCTCATGGTCCAGCCTTAAAAGGAACCCAGACTATAATTAGATGTTTGCTCTATATGATTCACTTTGCTGCCAGTAACATAAACATAGGATCTAATCGTCAAAAATAATTTCCAGTTTTTATATTTTTGTAGAAACATTTTTTGCACGGAGGTCGCCATGTTTGTTTACGTCGCAATGCATTCTGGGTATGACGTCAAATGGTGGGTGGTACTCGGCTGACCGGTGTTTTGAGCTGTAGCGGCTAACTGTTAGCAGCAATGAACTCGGTTCAGCCCTTTCAATTTGAGCCGCAGCGGGACCAAAGACATGAGGGAAGTAAAGATGACTCCCTCAGTGAAAATGGAGAGGAAATTGAACGCGAAGAAACAAGAGTTGGTCATTGTTGATGGTGTCTCTGTGGCCGCTGCTCTGCGACGCTGACTGACAGAGAGAGCGTCTGCTGTAAAGAGCTCAGTTTTAGGTCCGCCGCTGTCCAAGGTACTTATGTGTTTCATATTATCTCACGGTATTTTTGTATTTACTACAGTTTTTCAAAGAATAAAGAAGAAGAATTCTTTATTCTTTATTTTAGGTCCGCCGTGCAGTTCATGTTTCACAGTTCTTGTGTCACAGTCATAGTGTTTTCTGGTTTTTTGGATTCTCTGCCTGCCAATTGGATTTTGCCTTCGCCTGCCGTCTTGGATACCTCTGCCCGAATTAAAATAACTTTAGATAAACCTGCTCTCCCTTTGGTGTTTGCATCTGGGTCCATGTTCCTTGCCTGCTTCCTGACAGAAGTTCCTGACAGATTCCTCAAATCAGGACTCTTGCAGTTAGGTGGGTATGAGGCTTAGACCATTAGGATATAACAACTTCCACAAATTGTACAATGTGTTTAACATCAATACAAAAAAAAGCTTTCATCTAACTTCCTGCTTTGAGTGATGAGGTCCTACATTAACCTAGTTTCTACAGTTAAAGATGGACACTGATTTGAAGTGATCTTGGACAATAATGTGACGGTGATCCAAAAATGACATCATCCCGTGTTTTGTTGACCAGTGAACGAATTGACGAGACTTCTACACACCAATCAGGACTTTATGAACATCCATATCAAGCAATCACAGCCCACATCTCAGATTTGTTCAGGTTGGTCTGGAGATGAGGCGCAGATGTGCAGCTGCTGTTTCAGTCAAAGAGCCTCATGAAAAACAGCAACAGACAAATGGTGAGAAAAAAAGTCATAATGGAGATTGATGCAGTTGTTAAAGTTTTGCAGGTTAAAAACAGTTAACTAATACTCACAGTGACAACTGCAGCTTTTGTGTTAATGGAAAATGAAATTGCCTGAACAGATATGTGCAAATCAAGGTCACAACAAAACAAAACAGCCACTTCTCCCAACAATAACACAGTATCAGATCAAGTAAGGTCAGAGAAATAACAAATGGAAGTTGCCCTGACTCAACGTCACTTGGATAACCATGAGTAAGATGACTGAGAATCATCACATAAAATTAGACAAAGGTTTGTTCAAATCTTTGTAATTAAATAGCTTAATTATGAATAAATAATTAAGTTAGGCTTTTAATATTTAATGTTCTGAAATCATGAAAATCCCTAAAAGGTTTTAGACAATAAGTCCACCCTACAAAGCTGTTAGTGGCTTTTAGTAGTAGCTGTTTGTATTTATGTCGTTTTACTCTGAATATCTGACAAATCTATGATACTAGATAAGTGGTAGGTCCGATTTCTATGGTGGCCCAGAAGGGTCGCAACAAATACTAAAGTCACAACACGAATACAAAAGTCACAATGCTAATGCAAAAAGATGACAATACTAATGCAAAAAGATCACAACACGTGGCTTGTGGCTTTAGTTCAGTTGAGGCTCTATTTCCGTTGAGGCGTCACTTCCGTTGTGACCTTTTTGGATTTGTGTTGTGACCTTTTTTTCACCTTCAAAACAAACATACTTATTTTGGACAAAGTGTAAAAATCTCTCAGTTACAATACAACATATTTAGCATCTGTACTCGAGAGGTAAAATCTACCACTACACTGGGATGAATGTCTCCGGGAGCAGTCTCCTGGAGACATATTACAGAGTCCAGTGCCCCACATGAATGGAGTATTCCTGTAATTTTGCACCTCACTTGACTCCTGCCCTTTTCTCCACTCTGCTTCTCCTCCATGTCCTACACACATTAGTGTTCCCTCCGGATCCATAACCTTTTCTTAAAGGTTGTCACATTAATCACGCTGCTGATTTCACTCGTCAATCTCCCTCCGTATCGCTTGTGTTTGTCTCTCGTTATGCTGCACGTTGTCTCTCTTCACTGCCCTCCACTCGAAGCACTGCATATAAACAACCACCCTCCTCCTCCTCCTCCTCCTTCCTCAACCTTTGATTTACACCTTTACTCCAAGGGACTCTTCATCCAGGTAAATCAGAGTAATGATAAAAGTTGATGTGAGTTGAAGGCAGCATGGTGATTGTGTGATTTTGTCTCGGCAAACAATTTCAAGCTGGTATCAGTCGTTTTTTTTTTTGTTAAGAGCTGAAATCAAAGAGTGGAACATATTGCAAGCTGCTGCTGAAAATATCAGCTTTTATTAAAAACCATGGTGACCGTGGAGAGTATTACAAAACAGGGTTACTGAGTGCACAAACGCATTTTATGTTCAGCTAAAGAAATACATTTATATCCAACTAATTTGAAACAGCACAAACACTAAGAAGGGAAAACAATGCCAGCTGGATTATGTTTTCTATTAACATAATGAGTAATTGTTGTTAATTAATGTATATATTGCAAAATGTAAACAGACAACATTTTAGTTAAACATTCAAAGTTTTCTGTTGTTTTCTGTCATGACGTATAATCCTAAACGTTTGCATGGTTATATTTAGGCACAGGTTCAGGTTAGGGAAAGACCCTGGAGATGATTTATCAATGACATTTCAGAATGGGAGACAGTGTTAGACCAATTATTTTTTGAAGTTCCACCTGAAGAGACATCCTCAAATTTAGTCAGTAACAGCTGCAGGACTGTAAGGTCAAAATGAACAACCTTGGGCTCTGCGGATAAGAGACACTTGGAAGAATTTTGAAATAAAATGGAAGTCTCTTTATTCTTATCAAGAAGCCAGAAGAAGGTTGGAAAAACTTTCTCTACTTCGGCTATTTCTGTAAATGATAGTCTTATAACAACATAGCTAGTGAACCTAAAATGATGCAATACAAATGAAGCACAGCAAATGTTACATCTATTTAAGTCATACTAGTTTTTTTTTGTTTTGTTTTGTTTTTTACAGATATGGCCTGGATCCTAAAACCAAGTGAACTTACATCAAAAACATGGCTGATACTTTATGGTTGATACTGTGCAGTGAGTAAGAAGGGAGAGGAAGAGGGGGGAAGTGGTAATCTATTTAAACAGTAGGTACTTTTTTGTGTTATTACATTCTTTCCTAAATTGTCCTAGTCAGACATATTTTAAGTTTAACACAGTCATAACTTCTCCAGAATTTATTAAAAATATCTACCCTAGTTAAGGATTTAACAGCTTTATGCAACAGATAAATTTAGATGCTTAACTAAAACCTAGAGTGAAGGACTTTTCCGCATGAATGAATGTCGAGATGTCGAGGAAGATTCTCCATCATCCAGGAAAAAAAAAACCATCATTATGTAGATATTAGGCTTCAAACAGAGGAATATTTAGGGGTGAGGTTAGTTTGATTGACAGGACTAGTGAACTCCAGTCTCGTAGGCATTGGACAGTGTCCTCGGGTTCAAAGGTCAGACCCACCTCCTCACTCCTCCCTTAATCAATCAATCAATCAATCAATCAATCAATCAATCAATCAAATTTTATTTATAAAGCACTTTTCATACAAAGAAATGTATCACAAAGTGCTTTACAGGTTAAAAACAACACAAACAAAACATCCCCTTGTGCCCACCCAACCACCCGATCCACAACCACCCAGACAAATATCATGCATGTTCAACTCCCCCCCACCTTCCCCACACTCACACACAGACACAGACACACTCCTACTCAACATACACACCAAATATCCAAATATGGTCACTTCTGGCTCCAACAAACCAATGGGCAACATCACATTAGCATCATCCATTCTATATATGGTCAGATGTAAGTCCTATACACACACACACACACACACACACACACACACACACACACCCCGAATCTACTCCATACTACATTATAGTGACTCTGCAGAGTTGTTGAGCGCTTGGCTTCAAGCTGAGGCTTCACACATAAAGGGTAATGTAAAGAACAAAGGGTTCTAGTCTCAAACACATGCTGAATTACAAAGAAGAAATTGACTCCACCGCTGGTTGTGTCCGCCTGTACAGCTTTATAAGCAGGATTTTTTTTTTCTTTGAGTGATGGCTGTTGCAGTGGCTTTCACTTTATAAAATCATACATATAGTTTTGAGGTGATTACAAGGCTCATTTTATTTGCCTACATCTAAATGTGTATTTCAACATCCAATTTACTCCTGGTATTATGTCTTTTATTTACAGGAAAAGCAGGACTAGTCAGACCAAAAAACAAAACAAAACAATAAAAAAAACAACACAATCAGACTCAGACTAAGTTTGAATTTACAGCCTCTCTGAGAAAGAAATAACCTTTAAAGTCATCTGTTACCACCTAGAAGCTGCAATCCTTGTAAATTGTATTTTCTTTTTTTATCAGGCTGCCTTTACAGTAAAGCCAGGGACAAATGATGCTGCGCTTAGATTCTTATCATTTCAAGATTGGAGAATGAAGAAGAAAAAAACAACACAAGAATTCACTTTGAAAAACTGCACTCAGCTACACAAACCATGATATTTATTTGCCTAATTTGGCACTACACACCATTATTATCATTCTAGCACATATGGTGTGATGTAATTTAAATAAAATAAAGAGCAACTGTGAATTGAATTAGTTTTTTCTTCTCATTGGAGGGAAAACACTTCACAGCATTTCTGGCATTCAGCTACTAATTATGATTTTTCTCTTTTGCGTAAAAGAAAGTTTTTGAAGCTTCCTGCTGTTTTATATGCACGGCGGCTTTGTTATAGTTTCTCTAAAATCTGTTCAGAGCCTCAGCGAATGGTGCGAAGACGACCACACCAAATCCTCCCATCAGATGTTTTTGTAAGACACAAACAAGCCAAGTTTGTAAATAAGATGTAGCTTGATATATGTAATAACATAGTCCTATGAACAATTGATGAAGGTGCAGAATATGTCAGCACAGGACCACAAAAAAGGTTTTAGCAAAAAAAAATTGTACTAAATATGATTAATCGCAATTAAATTTCATTCAAGAATTACATTTAAAAAGAAGATGGAGCCATACACCATCAGAGTGATGCCTCATGGTGTTCACATCCCCATCGATGAAGGACATCAACTATCATCTTCTGAAACCAGTAAAAATTGCATTTAATGCAAATTAATGACTGAAATGATCCCAGTTTATTGAACCAAGAACCTGAGCTGTGTTGTCCGGTTGGCTGAAGGTTTCCAAAGACGACCTTTTTGTGACCTTGGAGCAGGAAACAGAGACTAAAAGCAGGAAGTGGACAAAGGTAGAAAAGGGCAACTGAGGAGAACCTAACATGAAACTCCTATCTAGGGAGAACAAAAGGTGTTGCTGGGTAGGAGTTTCAAAGACAACAATCCAACAAACACACAAACGAAGGGGGAACCAAAACACTGGCAAGAACATGACGACAAGAGGAAACGATCAGGGACAAAGACAGCAAGGCTGGCAGGAGAAGAAGCAGGTGCACAGGTGGGTGAACAGGCTGGACACCAGACAACACATAGAGCGAGGGACGGACTGTAAAACACACAAGGGAGTAATTGGTGACAAGGGACAGGTGAAACTAACTAAACAGAAGGAAAAACAGCAGTGACCATGACAGCAATGTTGTGTAATCTTTCATTAAACTCTGATTCAGTTTTCATATTTATATAATGTGCTTAGTGTTAGCACTATTGCTACTGTCTAAGTAATTAATGAGACTTATGACATTTTTTTTACCAATAGCCTGGATATTGCAAATGTAGCACTGGAACTTACTGTGAACAAGTAATGGCACATTTACACTGGTACCTACTCGCTTTGTTTCGTTTCGGTTTTGGTGCATTTACACTGGAAAAAAGTACCTGGAACTTGGTACCTGGTACAACTTTTCGTACCTCCTCTCCTGTGGTTCCAAAAAAAGTACCCGGTCAGGTCGGAGCAGGTACTAAAATCTTATTGGTCGGAATCGTCACTGCGTCGTTGCGTCATCACTGCATGTCACGTAATCTGTCCTCGCAAACACGCGGACATTTTTAAATCTTCGGCAAACCGTGCAGACGTGTTTGAAATAACAACAAAAAGAGAAATGGCATCTGTTAAAAATCCTGCCCCATGGACTCAGGACGAGGTGCAAACCTTTCTGTCATTAGTCGCCGATGAGAAAATTTGGTCTGCGTTACAGAAATGAACGGCGCGGTCAGAAACGAAAGAATTGCATAAAAGATGACATCATGAATAACGGCCAGCTACACGGAGGAAGGACTATCCTCGGCAATGTAAATGCAACCAAAGGGGGCCGATCCTGAGCGATCCGAGGCAAAGCGAAGCGAGTAGGTACCAGTGTAAATGCGCCATAAGAGCATCATTACACTGTTTATAGCTTAAGAAATCCTGAGATGGTCCAAGATCTGAGATTCAGCAAAACTTTCCAGTGAATTACATTAACTATTACGTCCTCAAACCCAGGAAATTACAACGATCCCAGTCCGAGCTGTGTTGGATATCTGGCTAAAGATGTTTTAAGATCATCCTGTTGGGTAGCTTTTTCTTACATGTCCTGACAGAATTGAAGTTGAAGTTTGGTAAGACGATCAGTTGGGTCGGATAGACGTATCCACCAGGCCTCAAAAGTGACGCCAATGTGGATGTTCAAGAAAGTGCAATACCACTAATGGCCACTAGATGCTGGCTCTAAAAAAAAAAAACCCAAAAATCTGTCTCCAATTTACTTCAATTCAAACTCAGTGATTAAATTTTTCCACAAGTCATCCTAATGTCAATTTTTCTTATCAGGGCTCTGGTCCATCTGAAAATCATTTCCTAACTACGTAGATATACAGCTTCAAAAGAGGAAGATTTAGGGGTGTGGTTAGTTTGATTGACAAGTCTGAGCTGCAATGATTTACAGGTGACTTGGAGGCTCATTCACCGGGGAATACGTGTCTCCTACATATTCGACGGTCATATCCACCTCCTCACTCCTCCCTTAATATCCTGTTGGTAGCACATGTGGGTTAAGGGAGAGGTGAGATTTGTTCACTCTGGGACCCGGTTTCAAAAATTATCGAAAAGATCTGTGCTGATGAAATAGGAAAAGAAACATTTTGCGGATACTCCTAAACTTGTCTCCTTGTGGACGGTCCCTTAGTCTTGACAAATTATTACAACATGCACACTGCAGTTTGTTCAGGAAATGTATTTTCTATTATTTCCCAGAACTTTCAGTTGACTCAGTTCGTGATGACAGCAGATCTGGAGCGCCACGGTGTCTAGACTGGAAATCAGCTGTCTGTGAACACATGATCCAGACCAGTCAAAGCGTTATGACTGAAAATGGGTCGAAGGTCATCAACCCGAAGTCAGTGCACGGCTAAAGAAAGATCAAAGAGGACATTCACATCCGATGCCATAGACCACCTCCATGAAAACCATATTTAGTGGCCACCGGGTAAAGATTATTTTGTCACATCAAAGATTTCTCTGCCCAGATTATTGTCATCATAATTAGCCTTTTACCACAAGGTGAGAACATTTTGTGCTATCAGATGAAAGGGTGTTTTTAATCTCAGGACTGATGTAGCTGTCAAAGTTTAAAGAGCAGATGGCAGAGCAGGGGAGGTGATGTGGGAATATTTGCTCTTTCTGATATCATACGCTGTAACTGTCACAAACCTGGCTGCGTCTGAAGATGTTTCAAATATTGCATGCACCAAAGGAACCATCTTCTGCAGGATACGAGTGTCTAGACATCAAAAGGACACGGCGGTGTAGATATTTCTTGAGTTTGACTGTTGCCTTGAAGTGAAATTCTATTTAATTTTTTGCCGCTTTTTGTGACGTGCGCTGCAATGACACTGTTGTCTTGCTGGTACCCATTTGCATTTTTACTCATTAGGTTTTAAATATTTTCCAGTGGAGAGTATCGCTCAGCCTCATCACATGGTCGTCAGTGTGAATCCTAATGCCGCAGCCTGTGGCCGACAATGTGCCGAGGAACATTTAGTCGTCTGCTTGACATTCATAGTCTGCGAGGCTTTCATTTGCACAAAAATCACCGCGTATGAAGGCAATTTAGCTCTCTCATTAAAAAGACATAAACGCCTCGGAACTTAATGGCATCTCACATTAAAAGAGTGGAGGCTTTCGAGTTTTGAGATTACATCTGAAGATTGTCACGCGCGCACAAAAAGGCGCCGGTATCAGCTCGGTGTTGACTTTCAGCACAGTTTGAATGAAAATGGTCAACGATGCAAACGTGTTAGCATGCGGCTATTTATCCCCAAGAGAGGGGCATCACTCAGACGGTGTGTCAGGTGCTTGGTAAAGATGTATTTTGATACTAGCATATCTGTATCAGCTACAGGGTGTCACAAGATACGCGCTGTTAATACGAGAGCAAGAGGTTAACCCTATCAGCGGCTGTGATCTTAATTAACCGCAAACCAGCATGTTACGTTTTGTTATCTCCACGGTTCCCTATCAAATCTATTACAGGGGGGGAGATAATGTGGTGCGGTTCAGGGCTTTGTGCACTGAATTTCCTCGACATTCACACGGCACATGAAGCATCAACATATAAATCTGATTATAATTCACTTTCATTAGTCCATCTTTTACAGATGTTGCAGTGTTATGTGTTTAACCTTGTGGAGGAGGGGGTGGAGAAACTGCACCGTACAGATGCTTGGAGGGAAATTACTTCTTCTTTTAGTAATGACTTCCTCCATCCATCCCTACGGTCTTTAATTTCAGCAGCCATGAAAAGTTTGATATGACCAGCGGTAAGGTGAAGCAGTCGTATGAGGACTCTCCTTCATCAGTCCACTTTATGAGCTGTGATATTGCTCCCAACAATAAATACAGACACTGTAGTAAACAGGAGCGCAGCACAAATGCACCAAGTGATTTTAACTTGTAGTTGTTGTGTTTCACTTGTACCTACAGTTAAAAAAAAAAAGGCTTCAGAGTGGGATTATATGGGAATCTCGTGCTTTCGCCATCTCTCTGGTGAGCAGATGTCCTTGCTGTGTGAGAGTGAGGGCGTTATTCAGCATGCAAGGTCTCTGCAGTGCATCTGTACGTCTCTGCGCTGTCCTGTTTCTCTCTCACAAGACGAGAATGAGACTGGAGACATGCATTATTCGTAACCGATACCACTCCTTAATGGTGTCTGCGCTCCCCCCGGCAGCCCATAATGGACCGTTTTTGAGGTTCTCTGCATCTTGTTGGGCTTTTTGATGGTGACGGAATGGGGACAGTGGGTGTCACCTGGGAAGAAACAAGAAGAACGATGGGACCTTTCATTTACTTGTCAGGAAGCTGCCGTTGCTAGCACTTGACACAGTGTGTGCATGCAGTGAGTGCTTGTACAAGGAGTGGCAGATACAACAAGGGGGGGAAATTGCCCTTCAGAAGAAAAATATTTCACTCCGTCTTTTGTAGTACAGTAACAAAGGATAAAAACACAAATGGCAAATATCTGAGGGAAGATTCAATGGCTCGTGCAAACATTTGCGACACTGATAATTATTAAAGGCGGTTAAACAGTATTTAAAGGGGAAGCGCATCAATTTCACACATCAGTCAGTTTATAGGTCACAGGGAATGCTACACTACTGACACATTTATTCAGCATTCTTGAAAACAAACTAATCTGTGACCCGGTTTCCACTTTTAAAATGCGTCTTGGGAGATCAGATCACAAGTGGACAGCCGGGACACATCTGTTTACACCTGTAGTTAACCTGTGTCTCCAAACTGTCCTGCTGCGCACTTGTGTTCAGATCAGTCACCACTGCAACATCATATCCGCCACACACAGTTTTTGCATCACTAAAACATGGGACGCATCAGGACGCATTAGTGTTTACACTACGAGACATGTGATCACATGTGTCCCAGACCAACTTATCTTGTGGTTTGACTGATCGGATCTCAATGCGTCTCAGTGTTTGTTTACACTTGTATTTAGCACTGTCCTCTTGTGATCCAATCACCAGAGACGCATCCTAAAACCAAGTGTAAACAGGGTCTATGTAAATCAATACTTCACTTTGAGTTTCTGTCACTAATTTTATTGTATATTTAGAATTTGTTGCAATGTTAAGCTTTAATTTTTTGGAGCAGTTTGATCTGTTACATAAAAATAAGGATTTGTGAAGTTAAATTAATATAGTTAAAAAATTCTCTTTCCACCTCACATACATTCAAGAAATTCATAACGTCATTAATATTTACATTTTTCTTTAATAACTAAAACAACTTTAATAATTGAATAATAATAGTTTAATTGTCAGAGATCTTTTTTAAAGGTTTTTTTTAAGTTGTTTTTAGTATTTAGTTGCAAGAAAATTCCTGTTTTTAAAAATGTATCCAGCTTTATTACAGTGTCAAATTTAAATTTTACACTCTATAAGCTTTGACTTGAGTTTGACTGAACACATGGACTGTTGCTGCGGGAGGGGGGGAAAAATATCACAGGATAAGATAAAGACAAAGCCTTACTCTACAATCTGTCACACACAACAACAATCTGACGACTCAGCACCCGAAACAAGTGGAGCAACATCAACTCCACAACAAACAAACCTCGCCTGACAAACAGCAGTCTCACAAGCTTATGACACAGTCACGCCTCGCTGTATCTCTGACTCACCCGTCACATGACACGGGTCTCACTGAAATTAATCAGAACAAAACGCTACTTTGAATTCAGTTAAACTTGATTATGTGACGAAGCGACAGCCGTGGAGCCAACATTACCCGCTAGCGGCGCATAACACTGGCCTTATGGGTCATGTAGGTGGAAAACGAGTGGATTGCTGCCTCAATTCAAATTCTTGCAACAAAAGTGCAATGTTAAATCAGCAAAGTACACTCTGAACCACCATTTCTGTGACTTTGGGTCTTTGTGAAGCCGAGATAAGAGCTCACAGAACAATCGCCCTGAGCCGAGATAGAAGAAACCACTTTACGGATGATGGCGATAAGTAAGCAGAGCCGTGTACACAATGACTGCGGAGTGAAATCTGGGGTAGCTCGGCGCTCTAACAGAATATAATGTCAGTGAAAGGTGAAATCAGAGCACAGCGCTGAATATGAAACACACCACGAGCCGGGGTCACCACAGGCCGCCTACCTTATGTGGCCTTTGTGATATTCATGCGCTCCACAGTCTGATGCTAAGGTGTCTGATTCATAACCTTGCCTCAACAAGCAGCAGCACATAATAGAAAAAAAAAATCTTTACCACGGGCGAGACCTAAATTACAATCTTATAATGATGAATCCCCTCCAGAGGAATGAGCTGAGGATGCAGCTCGGGGATGGTACCGTTCACTCTGAACTGAATGGCTGTGTATCTTTAATGAGATCTGTCATGTGGTCTCAGCTCCGGGGACGCCACCTGTTTGACCTCGTCTGCTTTGTCGGGCAGCGGGGAACAAAGATTAAAGCGCCACTTAAACGGTATCGATACGGTGACACAACAGTTTAACAATTACAAAAGATCCCATATGTTGTTTTGGTAATGACCTAGCATGCTGTATGGTTGTGCTATGATGTGGGGTGTTTGTGTATAATCGGATCTAGTGGGAAAACTGCTGCAAGAAATAATACATTCACATGAAACCGTTCAGTGATCTGTAAAAATAAAACAAAATATTAAAAATCATTCTTAAATATTGTTTTTTTCCATAGGCCTACTTGAATACAGTTTGTAGCTTTAATTCTACATTAAATCAGGTTTAATTTTTGGCTTTTGTTGTTTAATGTAACGAAGGATATTTACACACGAAAAACAATGAAAGTAATAAAACACATTTCTTCAGTGTTTTTGTTGTTTAACTAAACAAGATATGTCTCAATTAAATCACATAATCTGTGATTTATTTCACAGGAACAGAAAATCCAATATAAGTACCAGTATAAGTACAAGCTCATAGTACTCAGAGTCCATAAGAAAAACTTCAGGTGTATTTGACCACTTATGAATCATTCAAAATATTTCAACCAATCAGAAAAATTTGGAGATTTTTTGAATAATTGAAATCTGACTAAATGACCATATTTGGATATGAAGGGAGGAGTGAGGAGGTGAGTCTAATCTTTGGACCCCAGGATGAAATTGCAGTCTGTTTGAAGTCTTATATCTACTTGATGATTTTCAGATGGAGCACCACATCAGTAATAAGAATGACACCAGACTTGTGGAAAAATGTAGTTTCATGTTTGAAAATGATGATTTTAGCACCATTTTCTAGATTGGGTTGTTTTGTCCAGTTCTATATAGAGTCTGTGGTTGACCTGCTCTGACATCATGTCAAGCATTCAAAAAAATCCCATCATTTTTATGCTTGGTTGAAATATTTAAATGGGATTCTGCTTCACCACCAACTTTCAGAGATGGATATCTTAGTAGTAAGAGCATTTTATTTTGAAATGTTCTCATGAATCGTCACTTTACACCATAGTCTATCCTCCAAACTTTAATTATACGATAATAATTTTAACAATTTCATCTATTTTCATCTAATAGAATAAAAATTAATTGAATAATATATTTAATTTGAAAAAAAAAAAAAAAAATCTACTGATATGTCACTCATTCACATGTAGATCTTTAAAGACATCTTTCAATTCACAAATATACATAAAATTACAAAATCAATGCTTCATTTAGTGGTAGCCACTAAATATATTACATTTTATAATATAACTTTAAACAGTGATAGAATTAAACTTTTAAATAACATAAATTTGTATAAAATTACACGAGACACCTTTCTTTAAAAAACTGTATTAACGTATTTGAGTATTTTGTTTGAATGCAGGAAATATCTGGTAATAAACATGAGGGCTAAACGTAAAAGTTGGATTAATCTGTTTTCATTAACTCCTTATATTAATTCTGTTAAGTTGCAGTTTTTTTTAACATTGTAACTGGCCAAGATATACTGAGATGAAAAGGATAGACAAGAAAATCTAAAACATTTAACTTTTGTACTTTACAGTGGCGAGCGATTCCCCGCTGTCCCAACCGTTCTTCTGTAATTTGAGACCAATTAGACACTGTAATATGACAGCACTGCTTCAATTACCATGATAGTGGAAATCCTCCTGTCTAATTATGCTCTTCTTTTAATCTTTCTCTTTCAAAGTTCTCTGCCAGAGACAGCGGAGGAGGAGACAAGGCGTGTACTCGCATGGGTTTCTGAATTAATAATACAGCCAGAGGAGAGACGCGAGTACACAGGCTGGCAGTGGAAACCACAGTTTGTGTCACATCACATAACACAGAGCTGAAGACACTGAGAGCTTCGCATGCTGCCACGAGCCTTACAAGAGTCTCTGCACTTTCATACACACAACACAGCATTTTATCCCCTCAGTCCCTCACTGTATGTATCTGATGTTCCAAAAATATCATTCACAGTTGTTCATTTCAACAGTGTCATTATCTTCCTTATTGCAACCATCATCATCATTGTCGTCGTCGTTGAAGAAATACAATAAATGCTTAGGTGGCAATTTTCCTCTGGGTAAAAAAAGGAAGGAAGGAAATTATTAACGGCATCAGCAACCACCACAAATATTATGTAGGGATACTGCTCCTTAGTAATTTATTAAATGCATTCAGAACAAATGCACATCTGTGTTGTCTGCAGCTCCTGGCAACAAGGGTGCTTGACTGTGTTTTGCCTCCATGGGCTGTATATAAGAGATGACCAATAGGGGGCAGCAAAACACTGTCTGTGAGCCTGGAGAGGAAGAAGAAGAAGGAAGCGGTAGGTACAAACCGTAAACCAGGGGTCCCCAATCCTGGTCCTCGAGGGCCGCTATCCTGCATGTTTTAGATGTGTCCCTCTTCCAACACACCTGATTCAAATGATCAGGCTTCTGCAGAGCTCGATGATGAGCTGATCATCCCACATCCCACACCTCCCACATCTAAAACATGCAGGATAGCGGCCCTCGAGGACCAGGATTGGGGACCCCTGCCGTAAACTGTATATCAGAGGTGGATGACACCAACGTGACGTCACTCAATTTGTGGGTTCACATCCTGAAGCCAGGAGTTTGGCATTTCAATTATATATTTTTTTTAGAGCCAGACATAACAATATTTGGATATGAAAGGAGGAATGAGGAGACGAGTCTGACTTTTGAACCTGAGGACACTGCCCATGAGACTCAGGCCGTTTCTCAATATGCATACTTGTCCATACTTATGTTCTCACCTACTTGTGAAACGTCATCAGTGGGAGACCTAGTACTGTTCAAATTCAAAGTGTTCTCGCGCCCCCTTCATTATCAAGCCTGCATCAGACCAGACTTGTGTGGACTTGGGGAAGCCAAAAAACCCATTATGCATTTCGCAACAGTGAGCGTAGATCTGACATCATTAAGTACAATGGCGTTCCAGTTGCACTTTAGCTTCGGTGCATTCTCGCCCGAAAGTCCGTACTTCAGAATCTGACTTGCAGGTAAATTCTGACAAGGTACGCAAGTACAGACTTGTACTTTGTATTGAGAAACGGCCTCAGGTTCTCTGTTGAATGAACCTCCAAACCCCCAAACCACATCTGTCAATCAAACTAACCACACCCATAAATATTCCTCTTTTTGAAGTCTAATACTTCATGATGACATGATTTTCAGATGAACCACCCGATCACTGAGAACAAGAACTGGCTTTAGCTAATGACGTCAGAATGACATGTGGAAAAATGTATTGACTGAAAATTAGGATTTTTTAAATTCAACTGTATTGCATCTAGTGGCTATCAGTAGTATTGCAGTTTTTTGCACTGCTGCATTGGCTTCACTTTTGGTGGCTATGTCCATTTTCTATATACAGTTTATGTTTGCCCCACAAAAATATGTTTTTTCCCCCTCTTTCCTCTCGTTCCCTGTACTTTACTGCAGGTATCTCTCCCTCTGTGTGTTGCTACCAACCCACCAGTCCATCAAAACTGTTTCTTAATGCTCTCCACCCTGAATGGTCAAGACAACCATCCTCCCTGAGTCTGCTTCTGTCAGAGCTTTCTTCATGTTAAAAGGTAGTTTTACCTTCACTGTGTCTTCTCGTGGGGAAATTGTTGAGTTTGCTCTGTAATTTCAAGATGACTTTATCATGAGTTGCTGCTATTAAACTGAATTGGTTTCATGCTTTGTTTTCTGCTATATGCATCACTAGTTATTATGCATAACTTATTATCACCATCATAGTCATTATATTATGATATTAGAGGCATATTTTGTGATAGTGGGTTGTAAGAAACTTTGACCTGACTTGGCTCATAACCAAATACCTGCAGAAATAATGATTGAAACGAACAATCCTCAATTGACCTGTAAGCAAACTCCACACAGAAAGATCCCAGCCGAGGTGGTAAACACTACAGCTGATGAACATAAACATGCTGTTGTTGTTAGTTCAGCTTGTTGACATTAACTTCAGCCTCACAAATCAATCTGCTTCTGTCACTGGAAACTAATACTGCATTGTTGGTTTTTTCTGTTGCTGTTTTTTTTTTTTTTTTTGTAGTACATGAGGCAAACATATTAGCATGCAGTTGATTATTTATACATAAAGCAGGGTTGAAGCTGCATTAGCATTTTTACCACCTGGCAAACTAAAAAACAGGAGCTGAATACAAAACCACTACAGAAAGTTAAAACACTCAAATTATCATAAAACATGTAACTACAACAGCTTTAAGGAAACAGATATTAGATTCTAATGTCTGTACGATAAATAGGAAGCGACAGCTGGGAGCTAGCTTAGCACAAAGACTGGTGAGGAGATGGAAACAGTTAGCCAGGCTCCGGCCAAAAATATGGTAATGAAATCCTCCTACCAGCACCTCTACAGCTCACTAATTAACACCTTATATCTTGGAGTCTCGCAACCTCCGCTGGTTGCCTGGCAACCTCACGTTGACGACAGGACTCCAGGAAGTCAATGTGTCACCCAAGATTACTTGGACCGCAGGCATCACTCTTGTGAATTTGCATATATATATTTATTTTGGTTGCCTGCAGACATTAGATAATGTCTGACATCAATAACTGCAAAACAATAGGATATAAATTAAAGTAGTGTAATTACACTGGACAACAGACACATTTCTATGAGGAAACATGCCAACAGTATATCATTTTTAAACCTACAAAGCTCACAAGTATGGTCTCCAGATTATTCAAACAATAAAATCAATAATCTGAAGTGCTGCTCCTGCCTATTGAGCCAGTTCTAAGTTAGAATGAATATATATAATCAAGAACAATGGAGCTGGTATTGATTTTATGACCATGTAATTTTGCTCAGGAGGCCGGGTGGTTCTCAAGCACTCAGCTTTATTTGAACTGCACTGGCCAAGAGCTTATACCCTCTGTGAAAACAAAGACTGTAATACGACTAATAAATATTTTCATGTTAATTCTCACAAAATACCCTTTTGCTCCGGTCAACGTTCTTCCAATAATTACTTTTATGCAGCTCCTCCAAATTATACAGTGGCTATAGCCATGATACATAAAAGTTTTAATTTCCCTTAATGCACATTTCTAATGGACTCACTCCTCTGCCAGTTTAGCTGACGGCCATGTCGGGCAGATTGATGGAAAATTGATGCATGTGGAAACATCTTCCAGCGCTAAGAGGCCCAGCTCTCAATTGGCTCTGCTGCGGCAGTAGATCTTTGCACAAGATGCTACTTTCACAATTGGATAAATATAATGCTTTACAGGGCCTGTACTTATTATATTAAAAACGAGGACTCTTCTGGAGACATCCTTCCAGGTGGGAGTGGAAGTGTAATAAAGTGAGTTGCTCTTAAATATTAGTGTTGCTGAGAGAGAGCGAGAGCAAGCGTTGTGTAGATGAGGCCAATTATCTAACTTTCTGAAGCTCGTTTTAGCCTCCGTTTGGCACAGAGGATCAAGCCAGCAGCATTGGAAAGGTTTTAACCATGGCTCTAATCCCTGCCCTGCTGAGAGTCAGCAGAACTGGAAGGGAGCGTGTGTGTGTGTGTGTGTGTGTGTGTGTGTGCGCGCGCATTAATGCAACACTGAAAAAGGCTGGAGAGGAAAGGCTGTTCGAAGGAAGGAAAATAATAAACATGATGAGCAGATATAGTAAACATTATGGGCTGTGTTGTTACTTCAGCAAAATATAAAGCTGAAACTATTACTTCCTGTCACTTAATTGATTATGTTATCCACAACAAGTTTAGGAAGGGATTAACAGATTAAGTCATTTTTAAATGCTATTATTCCTTTTATAAAACAACCAAAAAGCATAAACCTGTGCCACATGACACACTTCTAGAAAAAAAACTATGTTATGAATATGTTTATGAATTTCATTTCTCACGTGTGAATATCTTGTCTTAAATGCACATATTGTACATATTATGGATGAAGCTAATGTTACATCATGTGTTGGTTTATGTTTTGAAGCCAGGAGATCAGCATTTGAACATCACTGTGTTGGTTGTTTGGAGCCAGATGTGACCATATTTGGATATGGAGAGAGGAGTGAGGAGGCGGGTTTATAATTATAAATAAATATATAGTAAACTTTAATAGTTAATTTACCATATTTTCTGGACTATAAGCTGCTACTTTTTTCCGACACTTTGAACTTCTCATGTATCAGGGGCATGAAACTTGTTGGCTTTTTACAAGCTAGCAAGCTCCGTGCCACCGATACATTTAGCGTCGTCACATCAGACCCGGTCAGAGTGGACCACAAGGAATTGTTCGAATAAATTCAATAGCGCCTTATAGACAAGTGCACTCAATAGTCCGGAAAATACGGTAATTAATAATCAACAGTTTCCTCTGTAACTTTCACTATAAATCATCTTCACTCAGTGTGTATAAGCAGTATGTATACATTTTATAAATACATTAACCTACCATAAAAGTAACTGTAAGCAGATATGTGTTTTTAAAGTGCCTCAGGATGAATAGATGGTGAAACTATCTGTAGCTGCAGCCCTGCATGGATAAATAGATGGAAGGATAAATAATAGTGCAAACAATAGAGCTTGAGGTCTATAGGAGCTAAGTGGAGCAACACGGCAGTGCTGCCTGCTTCCTCCAGCACATGTCGATACAGCTACTTATTAGTCTAATGAGCACTGTGTATGATGATATAGTGGAGCTATTACAACCTTCTCAGCTGCACACTCGCCACTGTATCTCTGTGAACACAGACTCTCAGGGTTTTTTTCTTCATGGTTCATATCTTGGTTGTGCTTTTATTACTGATATGATAACTGCGGAGTAAATTATTCATAAGTGGCTGCTGCTCTCATGTTTAAGGAACCGTAGCTTTGATCACAGAGCGATGGGTTTTGTTGGCCATCTCTGTAAAAGCTTGCCTATGAGCAATGATCAAAGCCCACTCATGTAAACACACTTGTTACATACATTAGAAAAGCCTGCTCTTTTGTGACTGGAAAACTTGCAACACAATGAGATGGCAGCAACACTGAAGTGTGATGTGCAGAGTGTGGAGGAGATGAGTTTGGGTCCTGCTTCACCTTGAATGAAGATACACCATCTGGAAGATAATAATAATCCATGGTGGAACTTTTCAAACAACAAGCAAAAAAATAACTTGAAACTAACCTTATACATTGTAAAACTTACCCTTAAAAGAACAGTGCTTTTGGTAATTATCGACATAAATGAAATATATTTTGTATAAATTAGTTTTTTCATATTATTGTAAGATTACCAGAATTGTTGTGTTTATTTTACATTAGAATGAGCTCTTTATATCTGCATAGGAAGGTGGTCCTCTTTCATGGAGGCCGCCATCTTGTTCCACCATGTTTTTATAGTAGCCCAGAAGAAGAAGAAGAAGAAGAAGAAGAAGAAGAATCACCAGTGGTTACTGTTTCAGTTTGAGAACCAAGATTTCATAAATGGAGCTTAACTCTTCAAAGGATTGTGAACCATCATCGATAAAGAAGAGAAAACATGAAGACAATGTAGCCGACCAATAGAAACGCACTCTGTTGTTTGATCGCTTTAGCTACAACATGCTCGTGGACATTGTCGCCAACACAACTGATGAATCTCCCCAAGTCAATCTGGAAAAATATAGCACTGCTAACAGGATTATAATGATTACATTTATGCACAAAAACTTGAAATTATCTTTGTTATTTGAAGCCAAGAGACACAGTGATAATACAGAGATCAGCCCACAGCTGCTCACAGTTAATGGTAATAAAAGTGTTTTATAAAAATGAGAATAAAACAACTAACTACATTAAACCTGACACAAGTAATATTAATCTTCATTACCTTCCAAGATATCATATAGTTTTACCGACTGAACTCCACATCCAGGTACTAAATATTCAGATTTAGTGCCCAGTCAGCCAACAGCATGGTTTGGATGTTTATACAGAGCATCTAGTAACAGCACACAGCTCTCCAGAGGTCCCCTCAGGACAACCTAATGTCAGCCCTCCAGTCTTCAACTTCACCATCACAGTCACTGTAACTTCATTATGATTACTAAATTTCACATTTATTCCTTACACTGCATCTATAAGAGAAAAGTGAGAAAACACAAGAAATACAGAAAAAAATGTGCAAACTAGAAACACCTCAGAGAGCACAAACCTCATAATCCATAATCCAGGTGTACTGATGCCATAGATTGCACAATGTTCCCTTCTTGTGGTGAAGCAGCAACACTATCAAAGTATACGCCCATTATAAGATATTTTTACAGGATTTTCTGGATGGGATTCTGCATCTTCTGATCTGTACCCTGTATCTCTTTTGCTCTTTCAAGAAAGAAACAAAAAGTCTTTAAAGTCCATTCATAAGTTTTTCTGTAATGTTGCAAACAGATGGACAAACAAAACAAACATGTGTGAACATAACGTCTTTGAAGTAAAGTAAAATGGATTATTTGACAAAAAAGGAAGATACGTGAATATTTACATCATATTAAAGGAGACGTTCTTATAAAAGCAATGACATCAATCTGTCCATGTGTTACCAGATGAATCATCAGACATATTCCTGATGGAAATTATGAGCTTTAGCAACCACTGCAGTATTGCTAAGCTCTCTCTGCTGAGGACATTTTACTTTAAACCCCATGTAATTTTTCAGTACACAACTCCCAGAATCAATTAACAAAGCATGATGTTAGTATTACAACAAATGTGAAAGCAGGAAACAAACTCAGTAGAAGAAACATCTACAAAAGCTTTGTTTGTGGCTTCATGCCCGGCTGTCCTCTGAGTTGTTTCTGGCACTGTGTGAGCAGGATGTGCAAACTGAGAGTCCCCCGCTGTGACAGGCAGCGACCTACAGGCCGTATTTACAGACAGCAGACAGAGAAACTCGTCTTCAGTCCATCAGATCAGCAGGTTAATCAAACAACAGACAGCTATTTTGGATCCGTGATGGAAAAGAATAAATAATTCACAGCAGTGGCAGACTTTCTGAAGCCAAGTGAAGTGGATAACGGGTGTGTCTCTACAATTAAAGGGTAAAATAAGCTCAGTTTAATCAGATTTTTTTGGGTGTGGAATTGAGTAAATTCAATCTTCACCTGATCATTCATGCTTTGTAACACGCTCAACCTCAACTGATTATTTTAAACAAGAAACACACACACAAGTTAAAGCAACTTTCAATGATGAACACCTTCCTTTTTCACTTTATAATTACAAGCGCAGGACTTCTTAAAGATACCCAGGGGCTTTTATAGCAGCCTATTCTTGGAGAGTGATAAAACAAGAGAGGAAAAAAAAACAGTGAAATCCTTTAGCGAGCACTGCTCACTGTGATGAGAATACGATCAAGACAACCAGATCATTGCGAAATGCAAAGCACGAAATGAAACGAATGAGGATCCCACCGCCTTCTGTTATCTAATGAAATATTCAGTGAGGTCCACGTGCAATCAGAGGTTTTCAACTCGCCTGGTCTATAAGAATCATAATGTCACAATTATTTAAATTTAAAGTGTTTTGAGCACGTGGCATTTTTCCCCCTTTTCTGGATGATTTTTTTGTTTATAGTGACGTGATGCCGGTGAAAGCAGAAAACACTCGATCCTGTCTGGAAGTCAGGAGTGTTTGTTAGCAGAGCGGTTCTCCCACATTAGGCGATTATTCATACAGCGTTTGATGTGTGGTGTCAGAATGATGGCCGGGCGGACTCAGAGCTCCTCTCTGCTCCACTGGCTCCATCAACCAAAAACTACTGAGGCTCAGTGGACCATAGCTCCGCATAAGTTCACTTCCCACCTTTACTGTCAATCCTCTGCAGCTAACAGGTAGAATAATGCTCCACTTATTAAGCTCTAATGCTTCAAAATGCTTGTCACCCGGGAGACAGTCAATATGGATGGATCTTTTCCTATTGAGAAACTTTTACTTGAAATGTTTGAGAGGTTTGATTGATGACTGAGCTGTTTAAAGACACATTAAAAAAAAACAACCCTAGTTACCCAGCAGCTTTAACACAAGTCAGGGAGAAGTTTGTTGATGTACATTAAATATCATCCTCGAGCCGCACTTATAAGCTTCATGCATGAAACGGTGTTGAAGCCAATAATGTAAAAACAGCTGATAACGTAATAACAGCCGATAATGTAATAAATTTGCCCTTTTTGAAATGTAATAGGCCAATAACGTAATAACTGGCCAATAATGTAATAAAAGTCCCGAACCGATAACAATAATTTTTGGCCAATAACGTAATGATTTATTATGTTATTGGCTGCTTATTACATTATTGGCCTGGTAAAAGAAAAAAAACTTTGCAAACGTAATAACTGAACTAATAATGTAATAAATCATTACGTTGTTGGTCAACAGTTATTACGTTATCGGTTCAGGACTTTTATTACGTTATTGGCCAGTTATTACATTATTCGCCTATTACATTTCAAAAAGGGCACGTTTATTACATTATCAGCTGTTATTACGTTATCGGCTTTAACAAACAAACTCCAAGGATCCCGAAGATCAGCAGATGGAGTCCAGTCCCCCCAAAAAATCCAGCAACTCAGAAAATCCCGATCTCTTAAACTGGATGAATTCTTTAACAAGACAGTGTTGCTGTTTCACCACAAGAGGGCAACAGTGTTCAGCCTGTAACATAAACACAGCCTAACCCTTGGCAGATGTTTGCGCTCTCTGAGTGCTTTCTAATTTGGTCTTTTTAATTTTTCAATTAACGATTAATATTTACTAGTCAATAACATTTCCTTTTTTGTTTTTTTAGAGTAAATATAATGAAAATACAGATATATATTTTCCTTTTGAGAAACTATTAAATGAAAATCCTGTTTAAATGTTGGAGATTGATTGATCGACAGCTGATCTTTATGTATGCACACATACAAACCACACGCCAAAACTAAATGTTTAAAGCTAATGAATAAAAAACTGCAGGAAACAATATACAAACAAATGATCCTCTTATATTTGAGAAAATTTTATGAGTTGACAAGAGCCCTCTACCAAGATTTCAAAAAGAAAAACAAAGCATGCACAGTCCAAGTTATATTTTTGGACACACAAAAGGAAAAGGATGTCCTTGTTGGTGATCAACATAAAAATACCAAAACAACAGTATTGTCAGAGATGCTCATCTTTCCCAGTATTTAAAAAAAAAAAAAAAAAA
>OOFC01049195.1:1710-13447 GCA_900323345.1 Pseudochromis fuscus | reverse complement strand
TAAGATTAAATAAAAGTACAAAAGTACTTAAATTACCAACATATAAGTATTCATTGTTTTTAATGATCCTAAAACACTTAATTTAATTACAATTTCACTCAGCTGTGTGAAGCTTTCAATAAGAAATGATGATGAACTAAAATAGTCAAAATGCACAGGTCAATAATACTGACAACACTCACAGAAGTCTTTCATTATCTTATAATATCACATCACAAATAATTTTTGGTTATACTCTGTACTGTATTTCTAAATTTGAAGCCAAGTAACTGTAGTGCAAGTACAGAATAGGACATGGTGGAAGTAATTATTAAGTAAAGTAGTCACAGTATGTCAAAATGTACCTAAAATATCCAACATCTTAATTAATATTTTAACAAAACGACCATGTTTTCTGAACCTTCAGAGATAAAGACATCACCACCACCACCATCCACCTCAACTGACACCCAGCAACTACACTGTAACCTTGTTTATAAATGTAGTGCCTTGTAGAAAGTACATTTGTTACATTTTATTTTTTATTTCTATGACCATATTTGGAAAAGAAGAAGGAACTAGCAAGGAGGTAGATCTGAGTGTAGGGAGGCTCCTGTGATGACATCCACCTGTCACTTAAAGAGGCCACGCCCTTAACTCCACCTAACTTTAAGCCTTAATACAATTTAACTGGGTGAGTTATTTCGACATTGAGACATGTGCAGTTGTCATGAACTGGAAAATTAGCAACAATCACCAAAATAGTTTGTCCTAGCAGACTGTAATGTTGGACATTTTAACATGGGAAGCCCTATACAGACGTGGTTAACTATATTTTTATTTTCTCCATTTTCCCATGATAACAAGATAATTTCTACAGAAGCCTTAAAAGGATGTGTTAACTATATTTTCATGTTCTCCAATTTCCCGTGATAACGAGATAATTTCAGTGGTTTTCTCGTTATCTCGAGAAAACAAACTTAGTTTTTTTCCCAAGATTGCAGGATAAATTATCTTGTTATCTCAAGAAAGCAACCTTCGTTTTCTCGAAATAACGAGATAATTTTCTGGTGATCTAGAAATCAAAACAAAAGGCTGATTACTGTCTATCTGGACCATGACGTTTCACGCTGCTGCTGCACACAGTGAGCTTTACTTCTGTTTGTTTGTGCTTTTGCTCATCAGGGTTAGGAGTTATGATCATTTGACGTTACTGTGGTGCAGTTGCCAGAAAATGATCTCGTTATCACGAAAAAACGAAGGTTGTTTTCTCGAGATAACGAGATAATTTATCCTATAATCTTGGAAAAAAAAAACCCCACCAAACTTTATTTTCTTGTTATCTCCAAAAAACGAAGTTTGTTTTCTCGAGATAACGAGAAAAATAACTCGAGATCTTGAGAAAACCACTGAAATTATGTCATTATCGCGGGAAAACGGAGAAAAAATATAGTTAACCATGTCCTTTTGGGGCTTCTGTATTTTAGGGCTTCTGTAGCTTAGGTCTGTGAGGACTGACGTGCTTTCAGAGCCTCAAGTGGACATATGAGGAACTGCACCTTTTTTTTTTTTTTACACTTCAACACTGGCCTTATTTTCAAGCTGCTTGGTCCAGATAACAATTTAATATTATATATATATATATAAATGTAGTTTCTAGGAGATGAGTTTTTTTTAAGGTTATTCTGCCTTCTGCTCAGTGCGAAGAAACACATAATAAGAAAACAAACAGCTTCTTCATGGGAGGATTCCTTCAGCAAATACACACTGTGGGTTACTGTGGGTTACTGTGGGGGGATGTTTCTCTCTTCCAATCTGAAGTGTGCTGAGTTTAGTTACTGTAAATTAACTTGCACTAGTTTTGGTGTGGATATAGTGAAGCTGACCGCTGACATCACTGCTGGCTTAATCCTTAAACCCAGCAGGAAGCACTAATCCAGCTGTGAACTTGTTTCCTGGGGAGTAGATTATTTAGACATCGTGCATGCCAAAGTACCCTTGAGCAAGGAATTAAGTTTCTTCGGGGGGATTGCACTGCGGCTGACCCTGTGCAGTAAAACACCGTGTTTCATACAAGGAGGAAAATGTTAACGCATATCTCAGTGGATCTGATGAGTTTCCGTCAGCGCTGAGCTGTAAATGCATCAGTGAAGCGATCAACACTTCAGACGCAGTCATGTAAATTCTGATTATTTTCACAGTGTACTCTCCACTGGCCAGTAAACTGCTGCATCACACAGAAAGTTACAAGTCTGCAGAGCTTTGAACACAAGTGCAAGCACCGAGTGAAGATTTCAAATAGAGTCATTTTCAGACAATAACACTCTGTCCCCGCTCTGTTCCTGCTGTGTCAGCTCCTTCACGGTGGGAAAATATGCAGAGGTACAAAATGTTTGACTCCATAAACAGTGTTCAGGTGCACGGTGTGATGTGACAAAAAAAAATGAAGTGAAGAGGAAATTGCAGCAGTGGAATAAAGGTGTGTGAAAATATAGTAGGTGAATCTCCAACAACAACCATCCAGCTGTTACAATGAGAGGTTACATCATATAGTACAGTAGTGCAGTGGGTTCAGAGATCTGTGATTTATCCTCTAACGTATAAAATATGATTATGGTGAGTCACAAATCTCATGTTTGAGGTCATGGAGTTGACTTTACGGGGGAAACACTGCAGTAATACCGAGGCTGACTTTGTAGTGTGCCGTGTAAGGATGTTTAATCCAGTTACTGTAGATATCTGACAGGAGGGAAAATATTACTTTAAAGCACATGGGAAACTACATCTGAATGCAGCTGACAGTACAATAATACTGTCTGCCTGCAGTAGTATATGACTGGGATTTTTACTCACAAAAGTAAATCATGTGACACAAATACAGTGATGGACAGTAACGGAGTACATTTACTTGAGTACTGTACTTAAGTACATTTTTCAGTACTTGTACTTGACTTGAGTATTTGTCTTTTTGGGAACTTTTACTTTCACTCTGCTACATTTCAAAGGCAAATATTGTACTTTGGACTCCACTACATTCCTATGAAGTGTGTCGTTACTTACTTTATATACAGTCTATGCTGGCAATGCGTTTCAGGCAGTTTGTCCAGGTAGAGTCACCATCACATATGCGCAAATCGGCATGAAGTGACCGGCAGCAGAACTGAACAATAAAGAGGGAAGACAGGAAACAGCACGGTTTTGTTGTTTTACGTGTTTTTTTAAACGCTAAACAGCATGTTAGCCTCTCGATGGGAAATTTGAAAACAAAAAAGCAAAACTGAACAGTCAACCAACAAAGTATTATGCACACTCTGCAGGAAGGAGTTTTCTTTTCATTGAAGCCCTTTCAAATTAAAATACCACATTAACAGGAAGCAATGTACTGATATTAGAAAATGTCCTTTTACTTTGTACTTTTGAATATTTGAGTATTTTTAAATGCATGTACTTTTGAATAGTTAAGTATTTTTAAAAGTAAGTACTTTAGTACTTTAACTTGAGTAACATTTTGACCAAGTAACTTTTATTTGTAGTTGAGTAAGATTTGACCATGAGTATCAGTACTTTGTCCACCACTGGAAGTGTCCTTGGGCAAGACACTGAACCCTAAGTTGCTCCCAATGGTGGCTAGCACCTTGCATGGCAGCTCGGTAGCCATTGGTGTGAGTAGTGTGTGTGTGAATGGGTGAATAAGTTGCCTTGTAAAGTGCTGTGGGACCTAGCTTAGGTCAAGAAAGCGCTATATAAATGTTCTCCATTTATTTTAAAAGAACTATTTTTTTTTCCCCCCAGGTTTCACTTGTTATGTTTTGGTCTGTAATCAAATCTGCCAGAAACATGTCCATCCATCCATGATCTTTACCCACTTATCCCATTGGCTCATTGGGGGCTGGTGCCTCTCCCAGCTGGCAATCTGCGAGCGACACAACAATCAGTGCTGGATAAAAATAAAAAGCTCACAGTGTGGGGCATGGGGCACGCTGTAAAACCTACTGATACATTTTTACATACATTAGTGCATTAATATCCCAACAGCAGGACTGGTTGACTTCTTGACCCCTGCACAGACCTACTGTGACATCCCTCAGCATTTACAGTGGACTAGCAAACATTAGGATTTCATGTGGGCAAATAGTCAAGTCATTTCAATGGAATGTGTTTTTTTATGTTGCCCAAGTGTACTTTCCTCCCACTGTCTTTACCGAGTGATTACCTGTAAAGCTGTTGCATGGTGACTGCTGAGAAACAAAGTCTGAAAAGTGCTCCTTTCATGAAGCCATTTCCCTTACTCTAAAAATACCTAAGCTCCTTTTAAAAGGTCAGTGGTTATATTGTGAGATAAACCTCCATCGGTGGGTGATGTAAGCCCGGGTTAGCTCACTCTTTGTCTGCACTGTGGTCTGGAAAGCTGGTTTTTATGAGATGCAGGTGGTTCCACTGAGGCTGAGAAACACACTCCACACACACACACACACACACACACACACAGAAGCAGAGCTGCCTGCAAAGGGTTAACAGCAGCGGTGACGGCGCTGTGTGCCTCACCACGCAGTGTTTCTAAGAGACAGCGCTCTCAGGTTGACCTGCCGCCCCCGGGGCCGTCCACCGAGCAGGTAGAAGTGCTGCCGAAAAAACACACACCCACCAGGGATTGCTTTTCAATTTTCCACTCATTCAAACAAAACTGCGATGGCTTTCTCTGCAGATGTTTCACTTTGTTTCCCCCGCCTTACAGCCAGAAATAGTTTCATGGCATCATTGCTTATGTGCACAGAAAATGTTCTGCTTAAGCACCTGATGATGAAAAAGTTTATTTTTTCCCTCCACTTTGAAGCCGCCGGGTTAGTTTCACCTGAACTACGTTTGGATGTTGCATGAGCGTAACAGCTTAACTACACCTGTGAGATTCACGAAGCTGCTGGTTTGTAAAACCTGTTGGTATTTGAATGATGTTGGAGGCAGGATGACATCAGTCATTGTGTATTGTGTTGAGCTTTCAGTTGAGTTAGTTAAACAGTTCAGACAGGAGACAAAAAGCACTTGTGTTGTCTGTTCAGTATGTCGTGATTGAAACCAGGCCAAAGAATCTCAATGGTCAGAAACCTCTGTTTTCCCACATTTGACCTACCTGTTGAGTAAAGATTGACATTATTCTTTTTTAGGATACAACATTAACTTCTTTTCTTTGAACCAGAAACACATAAATATGGAGTTGATCTGAAGGGATTTCTTTTTTGGAGCCATTAAAGAGCCAGTAACCCTCACCTCAGATGACTCTTCTGGTGTATTTTTAGTCAAACTAAATTCTTCTCACATTTTTCTATTTTTCTGAACAGGATCAAATCAGTTTTTAGGTACATTTGTACAAACAGAGATGCCATTGTGTCATTCAAATATCAGCTGTCTGTCCTGTCACTTGACCCGTTGTGTTCTCAGGTTTGGATTTCACTCAGGATGTGGAAGCTGGTTTGACTAGCTTGCAGATTTTTTTGAGTGTACCATGTTTTACACATCTTTACACTCAGTGATGATGTGTTGTAATGAAGTTGGACAGATTTCATTAGATATTGTTGTTGAACAGTCTGAGTACAGAGTAGCAGTAGTTATACAGTGTTGACTTCTTGATTTTGCAAGTTTTTCTATCAACAAAAAGGCCAATATTAACTGATAAAAGTCTAGTGCGCACCAGATAACTGTCTTGTGCGCATGAGAGAGCGTTTCCAGTATACAGAAGAATATGCATAATTTGTTTAAATCTTCAGTTCATGAATTAGCTATACAATTACTGAACACCACCATCCACAGGTGTTATCCCACTTTAAGGTAGACCGGGAAATTCAGCCCCTTCTGTATACTGGAAATGCTAACTCGAGATAGTTATCTGGTGCACACCAGATAACTGAAACTTATGCATCTCGTGTGCATAAGTTTCAGCTAATTCATGAGCTGAAGATTTAAACAAATTATGCATACTCTTCTGTATACCGTAAATGCCAACTTGTAAGCACCAGGTAACTATCTCGTGCATGCGAGTTAGCATTTCTGGTTGTATCTCGTGCGCACGAGATACAACCAGAAATGCTAACTTGTCATGTGCACCAGATAACTATCTCATGCGCACATGAAACTATCTTGTGCGCAAGAAATACTTATGTGGTGCACACTAGATACTGCCACTTTTTTTTTTCTCCATCAAAATTTTTTTTTTCTTCATGTCCCTTTAGGGCCTCCATACACTTTCTCTGATGGTAAAATTAGAGTAAAAGGTAAAAAACAAAAATCCAAATAATTTGAATGGCAACAAAAAATTTGAAAAAAAAACCAACAACTTATCATAGCCTCAATATGTAGAATACGGATTAAAGGAAAAAAAATCCCTTTGACATGTGTGTTAATGAGAATTCTCTGTATTTTGAATTTAAATAGAGTAATAAACCTGTACCAAGCTCAGAGACAGATACTTGTACTTAATAAGTAAAGGAGAGCTGGTGAAAAGATGCAGAACATTTTATTAGAGACTGGAGACACTGAGGTTAGTGCATCAGGCAAGAATAAAGGTTTAAATGCTGCAATATAAGTATGTATGTGTGAATGGCCTATAATAATCTATGGGATGAAACTGAGATTTATTGAGTTTAGAATAAGTCGAATGAAACTGACCACTGTTTGTGTGTAGTGTAGTGGACCGACTCAGTCCTCAGGTTTGTGCTTCTGTGAGATCGTAAAAGACAAGAATCTGCTCGTGTTGGTGAAAATATCTGTGAGATGTGTTGTGTCCCGTCGAGGAATGTTTCAGGAAGTTGAAAAGTGGCTTCAGCTAATGGGCTGATGCATCAGGGCAATGACCCCAAACATTAAAGGACAGAGAGCAAATCCCCTTTTTTGGCCCAGTCACAGTCCAGATCTTAACCCAAGTGTATTGTGGAGTGGCTTCAGGAGAGATGTTTATACCAGACATCCGAAGAGCGTGGCTGACCTAAAGCAGATCTGTGAGGAATAACTTACACTGGAGTTATTTCAGACCAAAAAAGATCCAGTTATTAAATCCAAGGGTTCAGTTTTTTCCACCAGCACTCTCAATGTTCAGTAGTTATGTTGACTAAAGACCACACACAATTTTCATTATGTGGGTGCTTGTGGCTATTTTGTGTTGTGGATAAAGGTCGGATCACGTTTTATAACCACATTAAAAAAAACAACAAATCTTATCTGATCTAATTGTGTAAATGTACTCTGATTGTCAACATACAGGTTATAAATAGAAGTAATGACAGAGGGCCTCCGGTCTCCTTGCAGTGTTACCTAATATGTAAATATGCGACGCTGAATATGTCCTTAAATGTGTTTGAAAGCAAAACTCAAGCATTATATATTCTGATGGAGTTGCAGTCCACCCACACTGAGGGAGAGCAATAAAGCATTAAATTACTGTCTCATCAAACCTTCTCTGAGAGGTTGCTCCACTGTTACTGCTGCAGAAGCTTTTATCCAATATTGAACCCTTAGCTGATTTGCACAGCTGTCATTTAGTCAAGGTCTAGTATCTACTGATCATCTAAACAACTTAGAGCTGATGTTTGTGTGTGCAGAGGAGTACTTCAAATTTCTTTAAGTATTTATCATCCTCATAAACTTGCTCTCGAGTCCTTGAGCAGGGTTTATAGTACTGATGATAATAGACCTTTCCATCCCCTGAAGTGCTTTTAAAATGGTGATTGTAAAGAAAACAAGCACAAATATAAATTAAAAACAAGGCACACCCAGTTTCAGTGGGGACTCTGTGCTAAGCAGCAGACACAGTTTGGTCCAGGGGCAATGACACGAGGACGTGCACTGTCCTCCGGCCGTTGACCAGCGATTACACAAACACGCTGACTAAATTAATTTAATCACAGATCCTGTTTCTGTTGTGCAGCTGCAAAGATGATGATCCAGAGAAAGACGAGAGTGTGATCACTCTGTTAAAACTCTGAGAGAGATGTGCACTGGTCCAGCTCTATTATAGAATTACCATCAGTGATGGTACCAGCACCATCACTTTGTCTTACTT
This sequence comes from Pseudochromis fuscus, assembly GCA_900323345.1. NCBI lineage: Eukaryota > Metazoa > Chordata > Actinopteri > Pseudochromidae > Pseudochromis > Pseudochromis fuscus. The sequence continues at coordinate 5,418 of OOFC01049195.1, read as the reverse complement.
CATATTGTGTTAACATGGTGGCCTCACTGAATCTACTCAGGGTGGATGTGTAACAGAGCTGTTACTGTGGGTCCCTCGTGCTCACAGTCAGACCACACAGCGGGTGTACAGTGATGCTGTGGACACACTGGGTCCTGGTGATAATGACTTGGACTAAGACCCAGAGCTCCAGCAAGCTACTGCATAAGAAGAGAGAGGAGTTGAAACCAGCTCCCACACGGAGACAGGTTTCAGTGCAAACGGTATAGTTTTTTTTTTTTGTTTACGCCTTGCATCCACACGGAGATGGCGTTTTGGGAGCTGAAAACGCTACTTTTTGAAAACGGGTCCCAGTGTGGGAAAGTCTGAAGACGCCACCCGCTGCGTCGCCTTGTGGACGGCGAATACTATTCTCCTGAAATGATGCCGCCTTAGCCCCGCCCCACCCTTAACCCGCATGCACAAAGCGTGACAATAACAGTAACAAAGGTGGAGTACAGAGTCGCGTTAGTGCTGCAGCAGCTACTGGGCCTGTTTTGGCTTTACACCAAAATCTTCTGCAACTACCGTGAGCAACAAGTGTGTGTTTTTGTTTTACCGCCCACGGGCTTTCTGCTCCGTGTGGCATGAGTTTGATGAACATGCTTCATGTTTCCTTCCCTGTTTTGGTGTGTTTCTGTGGTAGCGTTACAGCGCCACATGCAGGCCTGGGATATTGACTACAGCGTTTTCGGCGTCTTCTTGTGGACACACACTTAATTAACGGTTTAGGGGGAAACATTTTAAAACGTTATCGCCTTCATGTGGACGGGGCCTTAGGCACAACGCTGCTTCTTAAATCACCTCCCTACATCTCCCCCTGCAGCCGAGCCAAAACACACACCACCACCACCCCCACAGTGTGTTTTAATGCAATTCTAATGACAATCTGAACATAGTCTTGGTCGGAGGATGACTATTTATCACTCATGGTTAGCTGGCTGTTTGAATCATTTCTCACTATTCACCCATTACTTTCAGCTACAACTCTGAGCAGCGAGCAGATTCAACTTGTCTTTTTAATCCTGTTTGGTCACATTGTTGGTTGTGTGGTTCACTTACTTAATGCCAGAAATACTAAAAAAAACTTCCTTTGTTTTCATGTTTATATCAAACATATAGTTCAATTGAAAATGTTGACAGCTACTTTCTACTTCTGCTCCACCACATTTCACAGGGAAATTGTACTTGTAATCTTCTACATTTATTCATTTAACTGCTATAGGTCGATATTATATAGGTAAAATATATGATCAGTGAAAATGAAGTCTTCTCTGCATCTCTACATTTGGAAAAAAGAAGCAGCTTACGTAAAGTATTATGTTTCATCTATAGGGGGAAAAGTAATAATGAGCAGGCAGTAAGATGTGGGACTACTTCTCCAGAGGTGATGTAGTCTGTCTGCAGTGTTCAGTTATTCTTTGATAAAACATCTTTCTGGGTACGTTTGCAGAATAGATCACGAATCCATATGAAAAATGTGTATTTTCAGTATCATCCTCATATCAGTAGTCAGTGGAGTTGGCCTTGAGATTGCCTCTGGTTGATATTAATAGATTGAAATGTGAAAATCTTTTATTATAAATGTACCAAAACTAAGTGGGTAATTATGACAAAATGTACATGAATCAGTTAATTTGAAATAATAATTTTCTGAATTGTATTTCCTGATTCAGTGGTGCTGTAGTGTTTCCTCACATCCTCACACAGATCTGAGATGGTGCTACCAAACAGGTGAAATGATGTTTTACTCCAAGAGACAGGAGGGGAATGAGCCTCTCTGTGAACTGTGTTACATAATCGCTGTGGATGATGCAGCAGTGCAGTCTAAAGGGAAGCCCCTGTCACAGCCGCTTAATGAATATTTCAATGAAAGCGCTCTTCTGCTTTTTTTTTCATATTCAAACTGTTACCTTAGGCTACAGTCAGACACAAATTTTCATTCATGCTCCCACTCTGATTATGATGTGTGGTGGCACATAGGTCCTCAGATACAAAAGAAGCAGACTCAGAAAGAGTAAAAACAACATCTATCGCTTGCTATCTTTCATCTCCCGGGCCTGTGTTCAAAGTGAATTTGGGATTTGCGTAGGTGGATCCAGAGCCTCTGCAGGCATTTCTTCATACTGTTGTATCAGAGGGGAAGAAGTTCTTCTTCATGGCTCTAATGAGCACCTGAGATGACAGAAATCAGAGATCTTCCACCCTGAGCTAAACACTGCAGCACAGAAAACACTGTCCTCATCTTCCCATCATTTTATTCACACACTGGACTGAAATCAGACATAAAAAATAAAACAAATAATCAGTATTTAACATTATTACACATTGCAGACAACTAGCACCATCACTGTCTTTGAAGAGTTCGTCCCACACCTTACTGCCCACTCACTGTCGATGTTCAGTCATGGCTGAGAGAGCATTTTATTTAACCTGGACAGCTTTTTAGAGATAACAGGGTTTTTTTGACTGATCATGTATTGTACATATAAAATATTGATTTGCAAAGTGCAAATAGCTGTTAAAAAATAAAGGCGGTGGATCAAATGGTAGTGTAGTGGAAGTAGAAAGTAGCAGGAGTAGTAAATAAGTAAGATTGTGGCGTCTGTGAAAATATGTGAAAATATAATGTCTGTTGCCTGAAATGAAAAATGTCCTTTTAATCCTGAAGTGTTGATTTTGATGCTGATGTTAGTTACTTAGTTAGATGCTGCAAATGGTTCAGTTAGAAACAACTGTGATAAGGTTTTCATGAAATGTCATTAAATATCGCTTCAGTGGTCCAATCAAATTGCCCGCCTCCATATTCCACTCTTTGCAATTTAGATGTCACCACATAGAAGGTGAATAAATAACGCTTATGTCTGATCAAAAAGTGTATCAATAACACAAAGCAAATGATGTGTGTAGTCGCATGTGTGTGATGTTGAATATCATGGATGAAGACGTGCAGCAGAGCAGTGCTCCACCCAGACCTATAGAAAGGTTTAGGATTTATAGTCTGCAGCTTTTCTCTACATCACAGAAATAATACAAATACAACCAAGCAACAGGAAATTACAAAAACTTTGAGTGTTTCCATCAGTGTCTTGGGATTAAAGAGGGGAAAGTGTGTTGTAAAGCCTTGATCAGTGGGTGGTAACTCTGGCAGACAATTGTTGTCATGTTTACTCAGTGTGTAGTGGTTACCATAGTTTCTGTTGTGTTTACCCAACATTTGCTGTGGATGGATCTGATTCTGCTTTTTTCCCAGATGGAACGAAATCTCACGTAACCATCCCTCGATCTGAAAGAAAGAAAGTTGAATAAAGAGTGTGAATTTATTTACCTAAACTACAGAGGTGAACAGGCCTCTATTTGAGGCTGACGTGTGTGAGATGCAGGATTTTATTTCTATTAAGTTCAATTAATCAGTCAAGTTCTAATTTTGACATTTCAGATGAATTAGAATCATTAAAATTACTGCATTATACTGTTAATGCAAACTCAACACTTCCTTTCACATTTCAAAATAAAAGCCCACTGCCATAATTTCAGTAGACACAAACCTTTCATTTTAAACTGTGCTTTAATTAGGATTTTTTTTTATTTATTCACCCTGTTTTGCTAACTAGCCATTTCTAATCACTAGATCCTGCTGAGCATTGACTGACTCTGTGTGTGTGTGTGTGTTTCCTTTAAATGTTCATT
>OOFC01049193.1:6106-23466 GCA_900323345.1 Pseudochromis fuscus | reverse complement strand
GCAGCTTCAGCACATCCTGCAGTGAGTGATGTGCAGACAGACAGACAGACAGACACACACACAGACAGACACAGACACAGACAGACAGACACAGACAGACAGACACACACACAGAGACACAGACAGACAGACAGACAAACAGACACACACACAGACAGACAGACACAGACAGACAGACACAGACAGACAGACACAGACACACACACACAGACAGACAGACACAGACACAGACACACACACACAGACAGACAGACACAGACAGACACAGACACAGACAGACACACACAGACAGACAGACACAGACAGACAGACAGACCATGTCAATCACACTCAGGGGAGGAAGGCAGAGGGTGAGGAAACCTAGTGAGCTTCATGTGATGCTTGTTGTTTAGTTTTTTAAACTGTAAAGTTATGAAGTCCAGAGCTGCTCCTGTGGCAGCAGTGTATCCCCTGCAGACCACAGTCTAACTGCTGAAAACTGCTCTGCTGCTGGATGGACGCTGAGTTGTTTGCTGCGCTGCAGAGCAACAGCTCGACCTTGAGAAGGTTTTCTAATTACCTGGATCACAACAGGAGGGATGCTGGTGCAGGCCGGGAGGAAATCCTGTCATTGCTCCCAGGAGGAGGCCTGAGTGAGGGAGATAGATGCTTCACCCACAAACTGAATGCAGCAGAAGTGTTTTCAACAAGAGTCTCAAAGCAGGAGTCATCTGCACTGTTACAGAAAAACATGGATGATAAACCCCTGGTGCCTGTCAGAGAAATCACATCTCACTTCAGTTTCATGGACATTTCACCACTTTAATCAGTTCAACAGCTTCTTGCTGTGTAAATGCAACATGTGACTGTCCTGTTATGTTCTTCATCTCTGTACTGATGAAGAAATGAAGAGTTTCTCACAGCTGGAGGTTGTTTTGAGGTGGTTGCAGGAAGTGGACTTTGTACTGTCAGTGTGATGCAGTGACTGTAACATTTTGCTCTGTTCCCAACCCCTTCAGGTACAACCGACCACATTCACCAAACAGAGGAGACTAGAGATAAAGGCCTGCCTCTAACACAAGCCGGCCTCAAACAGAGCCCTGTTACTCTCTGCACTTCAACTCAATTAAAGGCCATACCCTGCTGGGTAATGAAGGAACTACAGTGTAATTCATGCTGAATCTGATCCTCATATCCTTACTATGTACAAGCAGGCAGCTGCTAGCTTGGGTTGGTCGCTCACAGAGCAGGATGTTCATTGGCCGCTGGCTTATTTTACAAAACCTGAAGGTGGACAGTGAAACCCAGATACTAACCTACAGCTCCCTCTGTTTAGAGTCCAGCTCCTCCTCCACTTAAAGGTCAGCACATCAAAACTACCTGGCACCAGTCAACAGCACTAACTGTGAAGAGGTTCACTAAAGGTGAACTTTACACAACCTTCACAGATATCTCTGTAGCGAGACAGTGTCAGTGACAGTGTGAGTGTTTTCAGACAGTCTGGAGACAGATGTTTCCTGAAGACAGTCAGTCTCCTGGTGCTGACTGTCAGGATTCATGTTGTGTTGCTTTCAGGTGTAACCAACACCTCTCACTGTCCTCTGTGAAGAAACTTATTGTGAAAGAGCTGTGACTTGACTGTGCCACTGATAACCATAGCTAACTAGTTAGCTAACTAGTTAACATTAGCACTAAGTACTGTCTCCACTACACCTGCTGCTCTTTCTCCTTCATTGTAACCAGAGCACAGCTGCTGGAGGTCGGAGCTGACTCCAGCAACAAACCTGATGAACACCATCCATCCAACACACATTTGTTTATCGTTGCATAGCAACCAAACTACAGCCATGTCAATCCATCCATCCATCCTCTATCTCTCCTCTGCCGCTCAGTCCATCAGGGTCAGAGTAGCAACAGGCTGAGCAGAGGAGCCCAGACCTCCCTGTCCCCCACAGCCTCCTCCAGTGAGGGTAGGGATGCAGATCGACAGGTAAACACAAAGCTTTGCCTGATGGTGCAGGTCCCCCCGTGACCACCACAGACTGGTACATTACTGCTGCTACTTCTTCCCCCACTTGTAAACAGACCAGAGATACTTGAACTCAGAGGTAAATTGTTGCTGTAACTCAGTAGCAAGTTGTTTCTAATTGAACCATTTGCTGCTCAGCGAGCATCACATCCTAAATCCAAACTTCCTGTTTGTTACAGGACTAGTTAATGATCCTGTTCCAACTAACTACTGATCACCACCACAGCTGCTGCTCTGTCAGTGTTTCCTGGTGGGAATGTGAAGTGTGCTGCTGACAGCAGGTTGATTGACAGGTGGAGGGAGTGATACTATTGGTTGAACCTGCTCTCTGTACGATGATAAAAGTCCTAATGTGGGATGTTAAGTGATATGTTTTTTTACTAGCAGGAAGTAAATGTGGTTGAATGTGATCCAAAAGAATTAAAGAGACACTTTTATTTCCAAGCCCTGGTCTCTGATGAGACAGTCTGAAGGAAAGCAGAGGCAGTGGTGTGTACTTTAACTTTCACTGAAACCATTTGGACGACACGCTGTTGCCTTTACTTTTTCCTTTGAAGCGTCCCGCCCCTTTATTCACACCACACAATCTGTCTCCATGACTGTGCGAGGAGTCCTGCTCTGCTCTGACTGCAGTTCACTTGAGGACTCATTTGGCCTGTAGAGGAAAGCTCTGCGTGGCCCAGCAGGATGATAAGCTAATACTTGTTGACAGATTGGAGCATTTGCAGGTCATTTTCATTCAACCTCCAGCAGCGGGCCGCAGCTGTTTGCAGCCTGTATTAAAATTCTGTGCTGCTTCGAGTGCTTACCGACACGATTATTCCACATAAAGAGGAAATGGCCTCATAAACTAACTTTATTTCAGGCTCCATAAAACTGCTGGCCTGTGGGACTGTCTCTGATGAGCAGTGCAGTTAACTTAAGGAGCAGCCAGGTGCACCTTGAACTGTCTCAGCCCTCTGTAAAGCAGCACCCGGCCTCACGAACGGGCCAATAAATTCACTCCCCACAGCTGAACCTGCATCGATCAGCCGGTGGCTGCGGCTGCTCTGTAGCCAGGTCACTGCTGGTAAACTGGGAGCTAATGACAGTTGTTAAAATGGTGTTAACCTCTCAGACAGGTTCCAGACCAGGACCCTGAAGACCCTGTACCTAATGCAACCCACTAGTTTTCACACTGTTCCTGTTTTATTTTGACACTGACTCCATATTGATGCCGTCAATGTCCAAGTTCCCCAAAATGCAACAGTTCTGATGATCAGATGTTGGCTGCAACACAATTATTTCCTGCAATAATATGTTGGTAAATGCAGTACATTTATATAGCACTTTCATGACCTTAGCTAGGTCCCAAAGTTCTTTACAAGGCAACTCATTCACCCATTCACACACACACTCACACACCAACAGCTACAGAGCTGCCATGCAAGGCACTAGCCACCATTGGGAGCAACTTAGGGTTCTGTGTCTTGCCCAAGGACACTTCAACATGTAGACAGGAGGAGCTGGGGATCGAACCCACAACCTTATGATTCACAGGTGACCCGCTCTACCAGCTGAGCCACAGCCACCCGTTTCTTCAATTATTTTCTTTAATAAACAATGAATTTGTTTAGTGAAACAAATTAGAGCAGATAATGAATTGTTGATTGTTACGGGATGTTAATTCCTGTGTCTTTGTTTTTTCTGATGAGATTTTGAAACCTTCAATCTTTTGGACTTTCTGATGATACAAACCTTCCTACTGTACATGAGCCTGTTCACAACTGAGAGGTTGGTACACTTTTAGTCAGTCCATAGTAGCATTCAAACTAATTCAAGGGGATTTGAGGCCTTTTGGTCAAAGGTTTCCAACCAAAAAGCCACTTTTGCACCATATCCTCCATAACATGGACACGACTGTTCACCACTAACGCTGCAGTTCTCTGTATCACATGTAGTTTTCAAAGTTGACGTGCAGAGACAAACAGCTTCCTTTTTTCTGCAAATCAGCTTTGAAACCGTACCTGAATACACTCTGTTAACCACCAGCTTGTCAACATATGGAGCCTTCAAACATGGCTGTTCACAAAAATAGCACATTATTATTATTCATGGATTGATCTGAAAACTGTTTTGACAAAGTAACTGATTGTGAGGAATCTTCAAAGGTAAAATGGGAGAATGGTAAACTAACCCTTAGATTAAACTATAGCATATGAAACTCAAACAGCAGCTTCACTCAGTTCATTCAGGGTCGAGGCTGTTTTAAAGCTGCAGTCCACAGGGGAACCTTCTGGTACTATCACCACTGTTGATGCTGTAGGTGTTTGGCTCGATACAGTAAAGATGCCCTCTCAAGTGTTATTGTTACAGTAAACTGTAGCAAACTGGAGGCTGAATGCTCTGCTATCTCTTCCCACCCGCCCACTCTCTCTTAACACATAAGCAACCGCTCAGAATTACAGCACTTTTTGTGATTTATGAGCAAATTGCACTGCAGTCTACCTTCTGAATTTACGCTGAGAGCTCTTGGGACCAATTCACTTCAGGCTGGGGAGAAGGAAAAAAAAAAAAAAAAAGCCCCGGCTGCTGCTTTCCCATTACATGGTAAATCTCCAGAGAATGAGACAGAGGCCTGCGACTCAGCAGAAACCAAAGATCTTCTGAAAGAGGCAATTTATATGCACATGGTTTCTGTATCATAGACTCATAAAAAAGCTGATTAAATGACTTTTTCACTTTTAATTGCCACTTGAATGAGCATGTACGCCTGAAGGACCCACTGTGCATGTGCCACTGTTTTGCAGCCCATATGGACAGGTATGACTTTGTTAATAAGGATATATGGAGGATCTGGGGGTCCCTGTGGAGTCATGGTAAAACTGCAGCAGTAAGTAGAATAATTGTTTCGTTAGCAGTGAACCTGAAGAAAATGATTCCAAACTATTTCCTCTCCAGATGAAGTCTGTGGTGCACATCTAACTTCTGACTTCTCATCCAATTTACTTAAACATTTTTTATCATTTCCCCCTATGGTCTGGCATTTGGGTCACTGAGATTAACAGCATCACATTGACTCTGCTTGTGATTTTCAATAATAAAAATGCTTAGAGCCAAGGAGCATCAGCACACTTTGCTTCAATGCAGTGATGCTGAACGTTGAGCTTGATGTTGGAGAATGACAGAGGTTCCCTGAAAGGAATACTTCATCAAGAAAAACGGTTTTTGGAGAAATGACTCACAATCTTTCACCTTTAGTGTTTAATTTAAAATGTTTGCTCTCATATTTTTTCCACAGTGAAGTGGGTTTTCTGAAGTGAGAGCTATTTATAAGAACTGTCTGCTAAAAGTACTTTTTCCTGCTTATTGAAGGCCCAGGCCTACACCTGGATAAGCTGCTGTTAACTCTGCTTCCAGCATCAGCCCCTGTTCAGACGGTCAGCACCACGACAAACAGGAAACTCACAAAGTACTGACTGATTAGTGTGTTACTGCCCAACTGGTATACCTCCTCTTCTGGACCCGCTCATCCACACTGGGTCGCAGGGTCTGCTGGAGTCCATCCCGGCTGTCAGTGGGTGAGGGGCGGGGTCCACCCTGGACAGGTCACCAGACTATGGCAGAGCCAACACACAGATCCACACTCACACCTATGGTCAGTAATCAGTTCACCTACAGGCATGTGATTGGACTGTGGGAGGAAACCAGAGCACTCAGAGGAACCTCTGCAAACAGAAAAGTCTGAGTCCAGATTCAAACCCACAACCTTCTTGCTGTGAGGGGACAGTGCTGACCACTGCACCACCATGTCCCATCCCTTTAATATACATCCAAAAATCTAATTTAACACATCCACCTCTGAGCCATTCAGCATGTCCACCTCTTCTGTACAGGCTACAGTTTGTATTAACAGTGCAGTAATCTCCTGACCAACACTCACCATGATGTCAACCTGCTCCACACGACCATGTTCACCACAAAACCTACTCTTCACTACAGACACTTATACAGTCAAGCTGCTTTACTTATTTTTTTTCCACTTCACCTGCACTATTAACCTGCCAGTGCTGCTACTGTTTACTTTTGTTTTATTTTTATTGGTATAATTTGTTTTTTTAATTTGTTTTTTATTCCAGAGTATTTATATTACTTTAGATTACTTGTATTTGCCATATCCATATGTGCATATATTCATATCTATTTTTTTATGTTTCTTTCAGTGAATGTTTGAGTAACTGAAACCTGCACACTGCACTTTGTTTTTCTGTCTCATGAGCAGAATGATAATAAATCAACCTTGAAACCTTGACAGTCACCTGTTGGTTTGTGGACTCACATGTTGATGACAGAGGTTTGGTGTTTGAACGTGGCCATGACAGTTGTTTGGAGGCAGAAGTGACCACATTTTGAATTGAATGGAGGAGTGAGGAGAAGGGTCTGACTGATCAACTGGTTGAGACTCCAAACCACCAGAAATCATTGGAGACCAGAACTAATCCCCTCCTCTCAGTCTAATATCTCCTCACTGATCAATGATGTTCAGATGGACCAGATCTCTGAGAAGAAGAGTTGACTTTATCTGATGACATCAAAATGACTGGTGGACAAATGTACTGACTGAATATTTCAGGACTGAAAATGATTTCTGAATTGAAGTCAGTTGGAGTTTTTTGGAGTCAGCATCTAGTGGTCGTTGGTGGCACTGCACCTTTTTGCACTTTTGCATTGGTCTCATTTTATTTAGACCTGGTCACTTTGTCCATTTCGATGTCCAGTCTATACTGAACCTGTCACACACCAGGCAGTGACTTGCTAACACTATCCCTACAGTGAAGCATGGTGGTGGCAGCATCATGCTATGGGAGAGTGTGTGAGCAGCAGGAACGAGGATGAAGGCAGCACAAACACCAAGATACCCTTTAAGGGAAGGTGATCCAGGGTGTGTGTGGACACTGGGGCAACGGCCCACTGTTCAGTATGATGTCGACATGTTTTCATTTGTTTGGGACCAAAAACAGGAATTAAAATGGAATTGTTCAGTTTTGGGAAATCATGACGTGTAGCAACCATCAGCCCGGTGCCCAGCAGCTCAGCTGCTGAGTGGGCGACACACAGACTGTAGCTCCCAGTGCATCGTCCACAGCAGCAGATCCAGTCTATGACCATTTACTGCACGTTGTTTCCTCTTCTACCTGTTTCCTGTCTCCACTGTTCCCATCAAAAACCAATAAACGCCCAAAAAATATAGAAGAAAAGTAAGAATGAACCCACGTTGACTGGCTGATAAGTTAACATCAGATCTGATGTGTTTCAACTGAAACAGAGAATAGTAGAAGAAACTTTGATATTTTCAGATCAAACTGCCCAGAGTGTGAATACACTGTGATGATACATTTTGTTTTGTTGGTAATAGTTGTATATTGGTAGATGTTTGTTTGTTAAAGTTTGTATATTGAGAAATTATTATGAAAATTTTTGAGATTTTATTATTAAACAGATTAACATGTATTTCCACATAAACACACACAAAAGTAACAAAACTTGGTACCATTGCGTACTGTTGAGGTATCGGTTCCCAGGTACCAGGACTCGGTACTGTATCGGTTCAGATGTGACAGGTATCGATCCCTGTTTTCAAACTAAACCTTCACAGCTGTTTCACCTTGCTTCCAGTCATTATGCTACGCTAGGCTAATCCCAGCAGGAGTCCTACCCCTGATTCAGGAGAAAGCAGATCATCTTGTCATTCAATCAGTCCACACAGTTTCACAGCATCACTGTATGATCCAGTGCAGGTTTGGGTGGACTTGGCGCGTTGCCTCCTGTGAAACGTTTGCTGAGTCTGCAGCACCACAGTGAAAGATTATACTGCACAGCAAACGATCAGGCTGCTTTGTTCAGCGCACAATAAACAGCACATCTTGTAGCAGGAGTCTGTCCTCAATGACACCCTGCAGCACTAAGATGTAATATGAGCCAGGATCCCACTTTGGCCACATTTACAGCCAAACTGTAACTGGAGTCGTAATGTGATATTTCTGCCAAAGGCCTCTGCGCTCACTTTTTAATCTTGGAAATAAACAACAGCAATCCTAATTTCATCTCGCCGCTCATGTCTGCCCTTGAGCCTTCACCGTGTTCAGACAAATCTCTGCATATGTGCTTGTGTTGCTTTTAATTCATGCAGCCGAGAGCAAAGCCAAAGGATCAGGCCGACAAAGACAGAAAGAGCATCATTAGGAAAGCAGCAATGTCCTTGTCAGTCTTTAGACTCTGTAGTGTCATTCAGTTTATTTTCTGAGAAACAAAATCAGGACACAAGCCTTCTAGATTTTGTTTTGTCTGCATAACATTTTAGTTTAGTGTGTCTCTGTAAAACTGTCCTCTGCTCTTAAAGGAAAAGTCCCACATCTTGAGAAGTACCACTCACCTCAGCACAGATAACACAGGAGCCAGCAGCCACATTACTCAGCTCAGCTTAAACACTGCCTGCTGCTGGTGCAGACCAGGGGAGCTGTTTACCTCCATCACTTCTGCTAAGCTAACCATATGCTGACCATTGCTTTATATTCACTGAATGCAAAAAGTTAGATGAGAAAAAACACTCACGTCTGTTCAGTGAATATAAAGCTACATCTAGCATATGGTTAGCTTGGCACCAAAAATGCATCTAAAAATGAACAAAGCAACTTGGTCTTCAAAGTGAAGCCAAAGCAGAAGAGCAAAAAAACTGTAATACTGCCAACAACCACTAGATGCTGGCTCCAAAAAACTCTGACTCCAACTGACTTCAATCCAAAAATCCTGAAATATTCAGTCAATACATTTCTCCACGAGTCATTGTGATGTCATTAGATCAACTCTTCTCCTCAGGGATCTGGTGGGAGGAGTCAGGGGCGGGGTCTGTCTGATTGACAGGTGGTGCATCTGAAAATCATTTCATCATTAAGCAGATTAGGAGTATTTCCCAAAATGTCAGACGCTCCCTAAAGCTGACTGAGAACATTTGTTTGAGACTCAGTGTGTGGACAGCAGCAGTGTCCCCTCCCCTGCAGGACTCTGACCAGCCTGGGCAGCATGCTGGCCACAGAAAGCTGTCATCTGATTTTTAATTGCAGCCGCAGTGACTATAATCAGATCATATTGAATGTGTCTGTGCAAAGCAGCAGTGGTGAGCGACAGACAAACATCGATTCATAACCTTTCCTAAATTATCCAGCAGAGAGAGAGGACTGTGTCTCGTCTGTCTCGCTCTCACTCCATCTCCCTCTTATCAGCTGTCTCTATAATGAGCAGCAGTGCTTGGGGCGGGGGGAGGGGCAGGGACACCCTGTGAGTCCAGCCGTGGGCGAGGAGCTGGGATGAACTGCCATTGATTAGCCGTGCAGCCATCTCAGACAGCTGAGTCGCAGCGCGGTCCTGCTTTGATACTGGATGACAGCAAAGTAAATGTCTGCAGAGATAATGAGGTGGCCTCAACACGCCCTGCGTGTCAGCACTCTGCCAATCGATGCACGAGTGTAAACAGCCAATAAAATTGGACTTGCTTGTGTGTGTGTATGTCCATGCTTGTGTGTATACGGCATATTTTAAACTGATGCCAAAAGAAACAGGACAGTTCACAGTGACCTTTGTGCCAGTGGGGAGAGAGAGGCCTCTGCAGTTGGACTGGAGAGACACTGGTGAGGCTGGTCAGTGCCTGGCGGCTGATGACTGGACATTTGCCAGTCGGGCTCACATCTCAACCTGCAAGAATCTGGAGGACTGAAGAACCAGTCCTTTGTTGAGTCATCTCAAAAGTAATAATCTGCAGCTACTTCACTGAAGTGACTTTGCTCTCAGGTGATCTAACATGACTCAGGCCTTGTTAATGAAAACTTTCATATTTGCATAGTGTGAGATTTCTCCCTCACTGCTCTCTGTCCTGAAAACAACAAGAGTTTTCAGCCACGCTAAGAGCTTTGTGAGGCTGCATACAGGCACAGTGGTGCTTTGAGCTGAATGCTAATGTCACTATGCTACTGTTCAAATAATGACGACTGTATGTGATGTGCTTTAGGTGTAATCATCAGGTTTATGCAAAGTGGAAGAAAACAACATGTGCAGGTATTACACAGGAGCTGGTGGGGTGTATGTGAGGAATGACATCATTGACATGTAAACAGATGCTCAAGCTTATTTTATACTCCCACACTCAGGTGTAAAACTGCGCCCATGTTGCATCACGTGACGGACGCATAGGGCCGCACGGCCCCTTTGCAACACATGCTGCGCACACGTCAAAAATTGTAGCCGCGCGCAAGATGTCGCAGGCATCACCTCTTCTGATTGGTCTGTTTATAGTCACATGCTGTGATGATGTACTTCCTTGTACGGGACAGTAAAATAACGACCAAATTTGGCCTATAAATGCAGAAGAAACTCCACCGTTTGTTGTCTTGGCTAGTACCAGTTGTATAGACACCCCAACGAGGGAAACTGCAGCAACATTTTAAAAACAGGCAGGTAGGTTGAACTCGAGTATAAAGGCGGGACAGCCGCAATAACGTCTACGTGGACACCACCCACGGGAGTATACAGAGGCCTTCAGGTGGAGTGGGACCCTGATGTCTACAGTGCAGTGATTGGCACTGTTGCTTCACAACAGGAAGGCTCTGGGTTCAGGTCTGGGCTGGGGCCTTTCTGTGTGCTGTTTCCTTGCTCTCCCTGAGCCTGGGTGGGTCTTCCCCTCCCACAGCTCAATTACATGTGTTCACCTATATACAGTCGCTCTGTGGTAGTAATTACTGGAGAATGGTGGCTGCTCAGGTTCATGAATATTAAGGTAGATGTTAAATAAAAAGTTCTACTTCGAGACAAAACTAAATGATTTATGTTAATTAAGTTATAATTTGAAGCTGGGAGTCTCAGATTTGTATTATTGTCAAACACCAAAAGTCACATTAATAAAACCTCCAGTCTCTTAAATAGTCACTTATACCAGAGAAACAGTTTATTCTTTAATGTTTTGAACACAAATAAAAAATACCTGCAGTTCATTATTTCCAATTATGAGTAGAAAACCTCCTGTTGTTTCGTTGTAATAAATGTTTCAGTAAATCATTAAACTCAACTTTCTGATGTCTGCAAACACAGCAGGGACCTGAACTGATGGGTTAACTTTTTCTAAATGTTATTTATATGAGAAGTATTTAATACTTTCCTCGACTGTCTGTGGCAGTAACACATGATGTCAATAAAGTTCTATCAGAGTGAAAACTTCAACATGAAACCTGTCAAACAAACAAATGTCAACATGCACGAGTACCATGAAGTAGTTGATTAATTTTTTAATTAAGTTTCTCCTCCTTCACCTCCTCCAGTTTCTCCTCCTTCTCCTTCTCTACCACTCTCACTTCCTCTTAAAAATCCTCAAGAACCTCCTCTTCTTTTTCTTCTCGGAGCAAAGTTCCTGCAACTCCTTTGTCCTCTCCTCCAGGTCCTTGGATTTATCTTCCAGGTCCTTGTTGTTATCTTCCAGGTCCTTGAGGTTATCTTCCAGGTCCTTGTTGTTATCTTCCAGGTCCTTGAGGTTATCTTCCAGGTCCTTGGTGTTATCTTCCAGGTCCTTGTTGTTATCTTCCAGGTCTTTGGTTTTATCTTCCAGGTCCTTGGATTTACCTCGCATGTCTTTACCTTTTTCCTCCTTGTTCTCCGGTACCAGGACCTTGTCCTCCTTGTTAATCCTGACCTTGACGAGCTGGTTTTTCTTGACCCGTCATTTTCTGAAGTCCGCCCAGGCCCTGCTGTTCCTACCCAGGACCTCGCAGTGATCTTCCCTGGCCTGGTATATTTCCAACAGGAATTTGTTCCCTTTCATCTCTTCATCCTGGTTCAGCTCCATGATGTTGTCATTGATCAGTCTCCAGAGCTTTTCTCCACACTCACGCTGAGTCTTTCTCTGCTGCTTTCCCAGCTTCAGTAATCCTCTCAGATACTGGATTTCTTGGCTCTGTGTTTGAGTCCTCACTATCCCCTGAATCTTCTCCTGCAGCTTTCTGTTCTTCTCCAACAGGGCAACTTTCTCCTCCTCCAGGACGTTGTTGTATTGTTTTTTTTCTCTTCCTCCTTGTACTGACATCTCCACCTGCATTTCTCTGATGTTCTTCTTTAGGTCCTGGTTCTCTTCCTCCATTGCTGTCATTTTGTTCTCAGGAGCCTCTTATCTTCCCTCAGCACCTCAATTGCTGACTCCAGGACTTGGTTATCTTTTTCCAGAACATCCATCTTCTTCTCCAGGGCAGTCCTCTCCTTCTCCACCCATGTGTCCTGCTCCTCCTGCCACCTGGAGTCCCTCTCCGTCTGGAGGTTTTGGAAATCATTTCACGGCTTATCGCTGGTGATGCTCAGCCTCTCAAAGAGATCCTCCCTCTCTGATGTCACCTTCAGGATCTTCTGGTGGACGTTCCAGTCCATCAGCCAGATGCCGGTAAATCCTCCTCTGTGTCTAGGGAAAAGGTTTCTTTGGGCCATCAAACCGTTGGAGAGGTTTGTATGTAGATGATGACACATTGTCTGTAGAAGATGTGGTCGTGTGTCTTAAATCGCTGGTGAAAATCATGCTTGATAATCTCAGTAAATACTTGCTGTAGAAAGTCCTTGTAGACACTTGTCTCTTGAATACATTAGGGTCTCATGAACCGCTTTGAGGTTCTGAGGGTAATCAGCATGTGGTTGCCAGCAAGCTGTTTCCCTACATTTTACCATGAATGGTCATTATAAAGTACCTCATGAAGGGAGCGTGCACAAGACTGGGCCACAAATGGTGAAGAGCCATTACCTTAGGTGTAGCCACTGTCACCTGCAAGTTATAACAGCAGAGTAACTATAATCAGGCTTCAGTGGTTAGAACTGTTACAATGGTGTGTATGTACTTACCCAGGAGAAACCACCTCTGCTGTGTGTCAGGATGAATGAGTCCTGGGTTGACCCAGGCCACCGTGTCACTACAATGGTCAATACCATGTTTGAGGTAGAAATAATTTGTACATTGAGTTTATGTATATTTTTGTCTTTGAGTTTCCAATATGTAAACTTCAGCTCCAAGTTCTAAAAACTGGTGGATAGTAGATGCCAACTCTTTGCTGGGCCAGAGCTCAGGACTTACTAACCACCATCCACATCAGGGGCTGGGGGCGGGGTTATCCTGACCAATGAGCAAAGGTGTGAACAGAACACAGAACCCCCTTTGTAAAACAACAGCTAGCAAGTAGCGTAGCAGAGTAGTGAAATCAACTAAATATGGAGGCTTAATTAAAGCAGCGATGGTCTGAGGAGGAGGTCCTGAGCTTCCTGGCACTGTGGTCTTGTACCGAAGTTCAGGGACAGTTAGAGGGAGCCTGTCAGACCAAGCCTCGCTACGAGAGGAGTCAGCAGGAGGTGGCTGCAGCTGGACATGAGTAGAGCCTCGACCAGCTCTTTAATAACCCTTAACTGTAAAAACAAAGATTACAGGGCTGAAAAGGACTAAATGATGACATATACAGTGACGTTTTACTGTGACACAATGATGTGGCTCCAACTTGTCTCCTTGCCAGTTGAAAGTCATTTTCTCCGGACAGTGTCAATAAACAGTTTCAATAAACAGTTTCACGTTCAATCTAAATTCATCCCTCTCACAAAAAATTAAAGATGGATCTTACCTGCAGCTTTACCCCATGATGACAATGTCCAATACACAAAACTGTAAGATCACTTCAACAATAGAACCAAGCACGTGAACTTTGTCTCAGTAGTTACAGACACACACATACACACACACACATACACACACACACAGCGTCAATTAAGCCGGAGCTCACAGTAAAACATAAACTTTGCAGCCCTGTTTGGTCTGGAAAAACATAGTGTGTTGAAATATCTCTGGCAAAACACTGAGCACAGCAAAATATCTGAATGGTCCTAATGCTGGAGTGTGATGCAATGGAAGGCTAGCTGTCGCCTAGCATTAGCACTGACTCGCCTCATCCACTGGTCTGTCTTTAAACCCTCCGTCCGATCCCACGGTCGGTCCTCCGGCCTCGAAACGCACCACATCTCCTTGCTGATGAACTTGCTGGGTCTTCAGGACCCTTCATCAAGCTTCCTGTTCAGGGTTGTCAAGTCCCTGCCCCGCTTGCTTCGGCTTTGCTCTGCAAAAAATTTGTGGCTTGCTCCACTTGTCGGTCCACCGTCCTCCTGCATACTGAATACTGATGGCATTGCACAACAATGACCAATAAAAACCAGAGGTGGGTAGTAACGAGTTACATTTACTCTGTTACATTTACTTGAGTAACTGTTTAAAAAAAGATGTACTTAAGAGTAGTTTTACTGCTCCATACTTTTTACTTTTAATGCTACTCTTACTCTGCTACATTGAGCTACGCTACTTTTTATTTAGATGTACAGTGGTACCTTGATGTACCAGTGCACCAACTTACGAGTTTTGCAGATACACCACTCGCCGCTAGTTGGCACTGTGAACGCTACAACATCCGTCCAGCATCCCGCGTCTCACTCGTTCACTTTACTTGTGTTACAAGCCTGTACCTTTAAGAAGGTGGATTGTGGGTAATCCCTGAGTGATGTATGAGGAAGTGGGGATTTTGTTTTGTAGTTTTGTAGCTACATAATTGTGTTAAGAGTTTAATCACGGAATGAATGAACCCTTTTAACCCCGAACATTTAGCTGGTGACAGGAAGTGACGTGTCAATCAAAAAATTGTGTTTCCTCGGCCATTTGCATAAGTAGTAACTGATGCTGAAAGCTAACAAGTGGAGCTTCCATACAACAACCTTAATGTTGGTAAAATGTACGCAACGATGCACGTTTCGTCATTACTCTGTTTCCATAGTGTACCCACCTCTGGCTCATTGCTAGCTGGGATAGACTCCACGTGGATTTTGTTGAAAATCTACTGACATGCAGGATGACAGTGACTGAGACACACTGGTGGAGATCAGACATGGAGTAAGCCTTGGTGGAGGTTGGTGCTGTCTGAATGCTTCTCATTATTATGGTGCTAGATGAATACAGGAATACTCTTTTTATTATTCACAGAACCTTGATGTATGCATTGATATGTACCTTATAACAAAGTTTACAGCAATCCACTACATCATTCTCACGGTATTTTAAACAGAACCAAAAATATGAAGCTTGTGATGGCACAAGAAGAATAGTCAAGGCACTTGAAAACACTGGCATTTATTGCAAGCCATTGATATCCAATCTGGACACAAAGTTGTGGACCGAGTGAATGCCAGACCTGCATCCCCAGAGCTAGGCTACTACTGTGGCTAGAAATGGCTGTGTGGCTGTTGTGCCCCCTGATGATAACACAACCCTAGTCATAGTTACAAAAGCTTCTGTGTGCATCCAGTTGGGGAAAAAAATCTCCCACATAGAAAATTAAATGTATTTGAAGGAAAATGGAGGCAGGAGGCAGGAAGTGCATGGAACCAATCACAACTTTATCTACTCAGCATAACAGACTCTAGGACCAAACTACAGCAGACAGCTTCATCTCCTTTTTGTGATGAGAAGCTCTTGAAGATGAGACATGAAGAGCGGAGCACTAGTAGCTGCTTTTCTCCTACATTGAAAGGTCTTCCTCTCCTTTATCCTTGGGCTGCATTAAATGGAAATCACTTCAGCTTGAGTGCTCCAGAAGGGCCGGCTGTAACAAACAACACATATTCATATTCCTCCTCCTCACAAAGTAGAACTATAACCACAGTCTATTTATTCAATGCCATGGAGATAATTCAAAGGCTGAATGTACTGCATCACTAACCACAGCTGGGAAAATGGTAAGCTATTACATTTGTGATTATGAAAGACCAACAACATTTGCACTCAGAAGACTTGCCCTCTTCTTTTTGTGGGTTAATACCTATTGGGGGAGAATCTTCCAATGTTACATCATCCTGTTTATTTCCTCCGTGCGTTGTTATGTTGCTGCAAGCTTCCCAGCATGAATAGACCTTTAAAGACTGTTGTGTTGTGTACAGTTTAACCCTGAACCTTCAAATGCAGCTTTAGTAAAACAACACATTAAGACAGATTCTTTATATCCATATGGTGTACGATGCCTGAAGGAAGGTTTCAGATTGGAGACACTGACCCAGGCTCTGTTTGACTTTTCTAAAAGGTGGACAGTTCAAAGTAAGAGAAGGAAACAGACAGAAATACCACTGGAGTTTACATTTTTATATGACATTACTTTATTATATATGTAGATATATATAGTAACTGTACTGTGGCTCACTGCTTGGTAGTTGCATGCTTGCATTCCTGATGATAACACTGCAGGTTAGAGATGTTGCACTCCAAATGAAACAAGTTCAGCATAGATGTACTATATGATGTGTGTAGCCACCACATCCTAAAGGGGAAACCAGTGTAGCAGACTGAAAAAGTACAATATCACCAATGACCACTAGAGGCTGTCTCCAAAAAATTCTGGATCCAATTGACTTTAATTCAAAAACCATCATTTTCAATCCTGAAATATTCAGTCAATACATTTTTTCCACAAGTTATTCTGATGTCATTAGATGAAGTCAACTCTCAGGTGATCAGCTGGTCCATCTGAAAATCATTTATTATTAAGTAGATATTACACTGAGGGAAGGGGAGGAGCTAGGGGCGTGGTTAGTTTGATTGACAGGTCTGGTCTCCAACAGGTGGTTTAGAGGCTCATTTACTGGTGAAGCTGAGTCTCAAACAATTGGACGGTGTCCTCAGATCCAACAGTCAGACCCGCCTCCTCACTCCTCCCTTCATATCCAAATATGGTCACTTCTGGCTCCAAACAACCAACATGGCCAAATACCAAACTCCTGACACACCCCAGTAGATGCAGGTCCTCATGGGTTCACTCCGTAGTGACAAACTGAGAAGTGACTGACTTTAAATTCATGTCAATATATCAAAAACCTCTGAATGTCCAAATGTACCAGAGTGGTGTTTGAGTTCTGAATGGTTTTCTCTGGGACAGTCACATTTTGGATTAGCACTAACATGATCTTCTTTGTTACCTCCACCAAGGAGGTTAAGTTTTTGCCGGGGTTTGTCTGTCTGTTGGTTTCCAAAATAACTCTAAAAGTTACAGATGGATTTGGATGAAATTTTCAGGGATTGTCCAGATGGGGATCAGGAACAAATGATTAGATTTTGGAAGTGATCCGGATCACCGTCTGGATCCAGGAATTTTTTGAAGGATTCTTTAACATTGGGAGATAGGACCATATGTGACATTTCTGCAGATGACTCCACCAAAAATGGTCAAGACACTTTGAAAAAAAATACAGGACAAGTTTCTAACATGGTCTACAATATATCAAA